>NW_006499436.1:2409297-2426442 GCF_000471905.2 Amborella trichopoda
AAAACGCTGATACCAAGGTTGCTGTGAACCTTCCATCTTATTTTGATGGTGTAGATAGAAGGCTTGTTATATATTTGGTAATGTTTTAAACTATCTTTCAAATCTACACTCTCCAAATAAAATGTAGGATTTCTCAACTTAATTTTTACAAATAAGATTGCAAACCTTATACAAACCGCATCTTTATCTAAAATCACATGGATCATGTATTATTTATATATGTTCATTTTGAGTCATTGACCATGGATACTTTAACACATTTGTTTAAGGCTTTTACAAAGGGAGCATTTATATTATATATTTCTCTCTTATTTATTCTTGGAGGCTAATGCAATTACCGGGTTTGGAACTCCGGATTTAAGAGGAGAGAGAAAAACTGGCATTCGTGGAGCTCTCTCTCCTCTCTCTCTCTAAAGTCTGAAATCCGTGGAGCTCTCTCTCGCTCTAAATTGGAATCTCTCTCTCGCTCTAAATTATATTCTCTGTATGTCCCCGACAGGTGCTCTCTCTTTCTCTCTAGGTTCTCGTGTGCTCTCGCTCTAGGTTTTTCTACTCTGTATGGCCTCTCTCTCACTCTACAGGTCATTGCTCTGTGTACTGTCTCTCTCTAGACTCTGATACCTCTTTCCAGGCTCGAGATAAGCCATGCATTAGGCACTTGGGGCAATCTGAGGAGCGCTATTACCATCATTCATGGCGCTTGCTTTAGGGAAGCTCTCGATCCTCGTGGGAGCAGGTTAGTTAGGACATACTCTCTTATTCTAATGCTACACTGTTAAATTTGTAGTTTCTTTCACTTCATATCGTCAAAGTTGTTTTCGAGTTGATATGAGGACACCAGTAATTAAGCTTCTTGGTTTTGTTGTTATTTGAAATTAGGTCAATTTGGTTTGTTTGTTTTGGTTCTCGGTTTCCTTTCCGATTCTGTTGCATCTCTGACTGCTGTTTTGGTGTAATTTTTCACTTTAGGTTTTTCTGATTTCTGGACTGGTTTAATCCTGGGCCGAGAGCTTTGAGGCTCAGACACTTAGTTGTTATTCGAACCCCTTTTCCCAGAATATTAACTGTTGAATTTGTGAGAATGTGATGATGTGCTGGGTTTAACTTCAGTTGGCATTGCTCATTAGGCTATTTTTGTTGTTTATATGTGGCTCTTGAAGTTTTCTAGGTTGGGTGAGCCTTACTCTACTTGTTATTAAACAATGGTAGAGTTGCGTATTTTTCACATTGATCATCATCATCATCCAAGCCTTATCCCTACCATTTGGGGTCACCTACATGAATCCTGTTTTGTCATTCCACTCTATGAGAGCCATACCCTCAGTTGGGCGGGGGGAATGGCGTAGCATGAGCATAAACCATTGGATCAGGATTCATGGTAGGGGTGTGGCAAAAGTTTTCCCCCAACCTAACAAAACCCTCCTCCTTTCTTACCCGGCATGGGACTGGTAATGGCGTAGTTGTGCATTTTTCACATTGATATATTTTTTATTGTTTCAATGTGAAGTTTCAAATGCCCACCTTACCTCATGATAACAAGTGGGTAGAATTCTTCAAAAGGAGTGATTTTGTGCTGCTTTGTGATCATGGAGCACCACAAAGAAGTTTTAAAGCTTGGTTTTAATAGAGTCGTGGAAGGAATTCCAAGCCTTTTGGATTGGTAGGTTTATAAGCGTACAAATGCTGTGACCCTTAACTGTTATGCATGCCCTTATGGTATTGAAGTTCCTAAATTGACCAAAGGAAACATGGCATTAAAGTCTGTCCTGACTAAGAAGTCTGCCTTTAGATTGGTTATATGTATGGATTTAGCTAAGAATGACATTGGATCCATAGGTTTTCTGCCTTTGGGTATTTTTTATGTAGTTCCTTCTCTTTTAAACAATTATTTTTTCTTGTCATGGCCATTGTTATATGTAAAACTTGATAACCTAGATTTATGCTTAGTAATGAATTTTGAAACTTCTTAATGGATGTCCTATTCACTGATTAAAGAGTCAAAGGATCGACTCTGGACTCACCCTAGTTGTCTCAGCTTGGCACCCTGCCAAGTCTCCTGGCAAAACTTTGGGACTTGCACCAAGTCTCTGATTTTTTAAAGAAAGTAGTAATTTTTTGTTAAAAGTATCCAGTTTGACGAGGGATTCGTCCTAGTCGGACTGGGTGACTCATGCTCTGGACCCTGGTCCCACCATGTTTTGAAGCACTGGTCCTATTCGTCAAAAAATAGTTTTTGCTATGTACAACACTTCTGCTTTTATAGGAGGTGGGATGACCTCAACCCTCTATTTAATGGTCAATTTCTACTTTCTCTATTCAACTGTTCCACTTCAGGCTGTCCACACATTCATTTTGTTCACCACATCATCCACTACGCACATTGAACATTCATAATATGATCATTTTCTTCTCCTGAATTCTCAAATTTACCGAGAATATATTAGAAAGCAAACTGATGTGAAATTAGGACCAGGAGCCCCGTTAAATTTCAGAAAGCCATGTTGACCTTTTCTTTGTTCTTTAATACATTTGGAGACTCATTCTTTGGATGTCGATATGTTAACTGCTGCATAAATCTGAGGTGTTGCCAGTTCTTGTTGAATGTCAAAGTATCTGTGTTTTACAGGTTTGCTTGGATCTGTGCTTGCTAAGGATGGCGGTACTTCAAAGGTTTCGGATTTCCTTTCTGGTGCTTTCAAGGTATCTATACCTTCTGTTTGACCTAGAGATTGGTTCGAAACATGATATTCAGAGCCAAATACAATAAATTATTTACTTACTATAATTCATGCCAAAAAAGTACTGATTTCTCAGAGAAGAAAAACCAAAAAAGAACTGATATATAAACCAAAAAAGAACTGATTTCTCAGAGAAGAAAAACCAAAAAAGAACTGATATATAAAGAAACTGATTGAATATGTAAGTTATAATTGCATGACAATTTTTTGAGGATATAGTGCTTGGTGAATTGGTGGACTTAATAATCTACTTAGAATACAGGGAGGGAAATGTCCATTGACCATTATTGTTAACCCTCCCCAATAGTTTTTAGACAGGAGGACAATTTTTATTTTTTGGGTGAAAGTTTACTAGAATTGCATGTGCTATGGAAAACCATAGCCCATTCGGGTAATTGCTCTCAAGTAAATTGGATGGTGCGGGAAATAAGAGTGGTATTTTCCTTTGGGTCATGTCTTGTACTACTGGGGCACACTCTGTACACCGCTTTCCATCATTTCATTGGAAAGTGATGGCCGCAATATATTATGGTTTTTCATACAGGTGAGGCATCAACTTTAGACAAACCAAATAAAGCACAACTCTAAATTATGCTAAAAGATGTAGTTTTGGTGTTGGAAAACTTTGTGATAGCCTAAAAAATTATTTGCCCCTAATCGTGAAATTTAAAGCTCTAAAGATGGTGTAGATCTAAATGAACACTTGAAAATCTTGAAAATGGATGGTCCAGATGATGCACTATTTTCAAGACTTGAAATCAATTTTTTTCATATCCATAGAGATGATCAATTGGAGTTGCAGTGTCAAAACAATCTATTTTGTTGGGTTTTTGAGGTCCCCCGTACTTCTATAGTATAAGGTTGGCACCTTATATAAACTTTTCTTTCCTATAATCCATCACATTTTATCGTTTGTTTTTTTGCATTAACCCTTTCTTGATCATAGAGAAGTAGTTATTTTTTTTTTCTCTTCCACATTCTCATTCTTGCTTGTGTGTTTGAAGACAATATTACCTTCTGCATACTTGAACAGCCTTGCCAATGTTTTCCAGACCAACTTCCATGTTGTTCTAAATCTCTTGGTAGACAAGCACATCAATGTTTGTCCAGTCTTTTGTGCAACCTAATGTTACTGATTTCCTCTTGCAACAACCAGAAGATAAAATCTCTTTGTACTATACCACCATGTCAAATTCCACAGTTTACGTGGGCCTTAGGCCAGCTGAGTAACTCAGGTGAGTCCTAGTTGACTTGGCTGAGTCTAGTATGAGCCATGGAAACAGGGGAAAAACCCAATAATGGTAAAAAATAAAAAATGAAAAATTCTAAAAACCCAAGAAAAATACAAAAAAGTGGAAATAAAAAATTGATAATCAATATTAAAAATATGTAAAAGATAAAAAATGATAAAAGTTTGATGTTATTAGCTGAAAATTTCATATAAGATGGAAAATTGATGGGTCACCGTATGATATTTTATACAAATATTAAATGAAGAGTAATTATAAATGAAATATGATTACTTTAGTTGAAAATAAATTAAATATATGAAGTAAAGAGGGTGAATGAAATTTGCCAAAATTTTGATTGCGATCCTCCAATCACCGCAGTTGGTGAGATCAATGCCTCCAATCCTTGTCAATACTTCCTCATAAAACCCAATTCAAAAGCCCAAAATAAGATTTAGGATTCGAGTTCGGATCTTGAAGATCTGAGCTCATGAAATATTCAAAAGTATATTAAGTCCAAATTTGAAATCATTCGAATCCTTTTTTTTTATACACAGGCCTATGTTTTGGTGAAGAACCAAAAAGGCTTGGTTATCAATTTTTATCAATGATTGACCACACATTGTGAATAAATCACAATTTTTTTGAAATTGAGCAAACTCTTCTTACCCTCTCAAATCCGTTAAATCTGATATTTGTTCCTCAAATCTAATATAATTAATAGTTAGATCGGGCAAAAAAATCAAGCTAGATTCAATTTGGGCTCAAAACCCTCTCAACTTCAAATGAAGAAAAAAGGGGTTAGATTTCCACGCTCCTTTCAACACTACAACTTGTACAGTACTCGGGTGAGTAGTGTAGTGACTCGTCCAACTACTGTACAGACTTGAGCAAGTTAGTTTGAATTTTAGAATACTCAGGCGAATTTTTATTGTATTACCCAAATGCTGTACATGATACATATATGTACCTTGTTCTAGGCTCAACAGCCTGCCGAGCCCGAGTAAGTCACCCAAGTCTAAATCGAGTTTAGGAGAGCTTGCAAACACTGTTATATCATAATAATTGAAATCAATAAAATTTTCAGTGTATCTTGTTTTTAAGCTAGTAGATCAGGTTTTGCTTCTATAATTTTTTGTATTTTGTTATTGTTCCATCTTGGCAGTTTCCTTCATGACATTTCCTGTCTCTAGCACAGACATTACTCTTAAGTTCTAATATAATGGACACTTAACCGGACTGCATGATGTGTCATGCAAACTTTGAGATCGTTTGTTTGCAAACTTTTGTCAAATATATTTCTTCAAATTGTAAATGACCAGATGGCGATTTGGTCAATTCTCATTTGCTCTCTATGGGTGTTTGATCGGTGTGATGGTGGTTTTACAAAACATTTGAGAGTAGTTTCACAAAAAATTCAATTTGAGGGCGCAATTGCAGTTGACAAGCAATTCCAATTCGCGAATCAAACACCCCTTGGGTCAACTTGGTCAGAAATTCTCAAATAGGCCAAAATTGCAATATGGCTATGAAATCAAATTGTGCCTTAGCCTCGTTTGAGTGGGCAGCCCAACTTATTTTACAATATATCCACTAAAATAATGTTAGTAGTGCTGATTTGCTTCATGCTACACAAAATGCATTTTTTTGCATTGCTGACACCACTATGCTTTCTCCACTCAGATTGTCGTGAAGCATATTCAAGTTGATGACTCTCCAAAGAAGGGCAACTCTCAAAATGATTCTTTGATGCAACAGGTTTTGATGTATCCACAAATTTTCTATTGTTTGTTCTATTCTCTGGAAATTTCGGATTGTATTGATACTTTCCTTAAATCTATGTCTGAATGATGGTATACTGGTATATGTTATTTAAGTTGATCCTTTAGTGGACAACTTAAGAGGTATCGCATATCTATTGAAGCATTGCAATTTGCAGAATTTTAGTCCAGGATTAGTTAAACATGCCTTCTAAGCTAAGCCATCGGCTTACAATCAGATCCCCTGTTCACATACTGGCATTTATGCCTGTTATGCTGGATCTTCTATTTGTGGTCAATGGTTCAGCTTCACATATTATATGCTTCTTCATATGCACAAGTAAAGGCATTTTTATCTATCCATTGCGTGTGGTGCGTGTGGATGGCATGCAAAAGCATATATAGAGTGCAATACATAAAAATACATGTTATGGTGCTTATTTATATGTTGTTGGATTTTAAGGGAATAGAATGAGATTAGGGTTCATTTATTGTTGGGGAGGCATGTTATGATGCTTATTTAGATATTGTTAGATTTGAGAGGAATGAAAGGAGATTAGGGTTCATTTAGGGTTGGGGAGCTTGCGGGTATCGGTGATGAGTTTGGGAAGAACGTGGGCTTAGGAAGAATTGATTTCATGGGGTAAAAATAGGGGAGCAGATCTGATCTGGTTGAGGGCGATTTTTGGAAGGGGAGCACCCACAAAAGGAAAGAAAAAGAGGCTCTAAATTGTTGGGGGGACCAATCTTAAACTAGTTTGTAGAATCATTCTCCCTACAAAAAAACTTTGAGGAATCTATCCTCTAACTCTAAGGGTAGTCTCTCGCCACAATTGAAAGTTTTTGTTCCCAATGACATGTACATCTATTTATGGTGGTTTCATACTTGAACTAAAAAACAATCAAGAAAGCTTCCTCTGCAAACTAGAAAAGCTTCCTCTGCAATCTAGAAAATAATTCTAAGGGTTCTAAGGCATATAACAAAGAACTTTTAGTTCCTAGGGATGCTGATACTGAACATGTTACAACTATGAATAATTAAAGAAAGAAATCCTATCAATTTTGGGAGTCCACTCAAGAAACCACTAAAAAAGAAATTATTAATTGAACCACATGGTTGTCCACTTTGCTAGGAAATCCTCCTAGGGAGCCACACCCACTGAGATTTTCTTGAGGATCCATGTCAGGTCCTCTTTGGCATGCCATATTCTTGGCTGCATAGGGTGCTGTGCCATCAAGTAGTTTGGTGCATATTGGATATTTTAGAGAGTTTGGGAGTATAAGCGAAATAGAAAATCATGGGGGCATGTTAGGTATTAGAAAAATCTTTGGACCAAGCAGCTTTTATTGTGTGTATATGAAATGTGCTTTTCCCATTGAGGTTTTCTTTGGGGGTTGGTTGGCTTGGTTCGAGGTTTGAACCCTAGACCTCGCTCTTTGCAAATCAGGGGTCTTACCTGTAGATAGAAAACCCTAGTTTTGTATCGTATTCTAGTTGGGTATCTGATGTTCTTCCTTTCATTGTTATCCTAGAACGACTGCTGCTTATATCCTACATACTTTTTGCTTGTTTTCCTTCATATTTGTAGTTACATATAAACAACAATATACTCGTTGTTCATGAAGTCATCAAATTACTTTGATCTTAATATATCGGTACCAGTTTCTTGTGGTTCTTACCGATCAAGTTTTGGATTCTGAAACGTGATGGTGATTTTGTATTCATTATGATTTTGTTAATAATTGCGTCACACACTAATAGAAGAGGATGCCTTTACAGGTCAAAAGTCTCCAAGAGGAGTTGCAACTTTTTGCTTCGTCTAGGTCAGTCACAGTTATAACTGGAAGTTCTAATTCAGGTCAGTATGTTCATGTATTGCATTTGCCATACATCTTCTGGTATAATTATTCCAATCAAAATTACCTATATTTATTCTGATTAACTTCTGTTGCTGAAAGAATAACTAGTAGAAGAGCCACGTGACAGTTAGGATCTTATAAAAAGTATATATGATACTTTTGTAAGGTATATATGATATTTGCGTGAAGGATGGTAGATAAACCAACTGGACTCATTCGTTTTTTTTTGTTTTAGTAAATAATTCTGGGGGAATTGATCTATGACTATCTGGTAATTATGTGATTACCTAGCAAATCTGTTTGTCCAACTTAAATGGGAAACTGTGAATTGCTACTTTACATATTTATTATGGAGGGGCTGTATTGGAACTGTTTGCTCTGTTTAATTTATTGTGTTGCTTTTACTACTAAAAGAAATCGTCTTTTTTGCTTTGAGAATATTTGATGAATGGTTAGCTTGGTTGGTAGGTGCTGGGACATATGCTATGCCGATTCTTGTAATTGGAGTTGCAGGATACGGTTATATCTGGTGGAAGGTAATTTCTTTTCTTCTATGGTTTTTATGTTTTGGATCACTTTAATGCCTTGGTTTTTGTGCAAAAACACCATCCTGTGATCTATTATGATGATCAAGGATAAGGAGTTTCTTCTCTCCTGAATTTGATGATATTGAATAAGCAGCAGGGTCGTATGCTAGCATAGATTGTTTCCTTACTTCTGCCAGAAGAATTAGTATAGTCATAAACAATTTCAAATGGACATCCTTGGAACTTGAACTAATTGTATGGCTTATTCAAAAGAATTAGTATATTCATAACAACACTGCTAGAGATTTCATGACAAACTTATTAGGCTATACAAATTTCTACATCTTTTCACCTCCCCTGTTGCGCACAAATAATTAATATCCTTTTTAGTGGCAAAAGAAAGAAAAAATTCTTTTCTTTTGCTATTATTTGGCCTAAAACTTGTTGATTTTACTGTTTTCTTCAAAATTCCTACATCATTTCTTAAGGGAGCCAATGAGGAGGCTGGCACCCTTGCTAATCAAGGGGTTCATCGAGAGTCCCACCCTTCAGTGACACAGTTTCAGTGGTTCCTAAGACACTGCCTTGATATCTCTTGACTTATTTTATTTCACTTTAATGGTTCTTCGTACTATTATGACAAAATTTCTGTCTTTCTTATTGGGTTTCTCTTGGACATGTTAGCAATGCATCCTTGTGAATTGTTCCTATCATCTTCATTTCTCTTGTGAGGGCATTTGGAAGATGATGTTCTGTTCTCAGAACTTTTTCAATTGAAAAATTATATTGAGAAAGGATGAATGACCACCATTTATACCTTTGTAAGTTTGGATTGCTGGTAATTTTCTCTTTCATTACACTAACCAAATTTGAAGAGTCAGTTCTAAGGATAAATATTTCACTTATTAAGCTAGTGTGAAGTTTTCGGACTCCTCTTACCGTAGCCCATATTTCTTTTTCTGTGGGCCAATAGTTTAGCGCATGCTTCTTGAATTGGCCACTGGTGTATGCACATATTTTTTTCTTCTTTATTTTCCTTTTTTAGTTGGACAGATGCCCATGTATCAGATGGGGCGTCAATAGAATGAATAAAAGGTTTGCTATATACAAGCGCTAAAGGGGGTAGAGTTTGTACTTCTGCTTTGAGCTGTCTTACTTCTTGAGCAACATCTTCGGTCCATCGAAATGGATCTTCCTTCATAGCTTTTCTATTTTTCTTAGTTTTCTCAGATAGCTTGAGAATAAAATCTCGAATATAAATTGAGACAACCAAGGATCTTTTGACATTGTAATTTATCTTGCAGTTTATTTTGAAAATTTTAATTTTTTTGGATAACGTGGGGCTGCATCGTTTTTTGGCCTTTGGAGATATGTACACCAAGAACATCAACTGATTCTTTTGCAATTGAAACTTGTCTTTTGAAGAGGAGAGGCCTATTCCATATTTTTGCACAATTTCTGCAAATATTATGAGATGCTCCAAATGATCTTGCATGCTTTCAGAATCGACAACAAAATCATCTAATAATTAGCAAAAAAATTAGAGAATGGCTTGAATATTGAATCCATCCTCCTTTGAAATTGGGAGGGGGCATTTTTCACTTTGAAGGTATCACTAGACATTCGTATAACCCTTCAAGGGTAGAAAAAGCTGTTTTATGAATATCTTCTTCTTCAATTTTTACTTGGTGGTATCCTGATTTGCAGTCAAATATTGAAATAATAAATTTTTCAGCAACTCTTTGTATTAGCTCTTCCTTATTGGGTATGGTCATTTAATATCTACTGTTACCTGGTTCAGAGGAATATAATTAATCGCCATTCTAGCCTGCCCTTTTTTTTCTTCTTGAATGGTTTCTCACAATAAAGGTTGCACAAGAATAATTTGATTGAGATGGCCTAATTAACCCCCTTTCTTCCAATTCTTTTATCTGAGTTTTTAGTTCTTCTTCGTCTTCTTTGTTGCATGTTATAGGTTTACTTTGAATTGGAATGTCATGGAGAGTTGGTATATGGGCTTTGGGCGAATCTTTATCCCAATTCTCCAAGGGATGTTCAACACAACATTTTATGAGGATTTGTGTAATCTCTCTTATATCCACCAATTTTGAACTGGCTTCAGGACATTGATCGCAAATTCTGTTAATTTTCTTCTACCATTCATGGTGTCAACTTATTGCCCTTGTGAGTATTTTATCCAATTTTTCATAACTCTTTGGTGCAAAAATTTATACCCAGGCAAGAAGCTTGGGTATAAACCGGCCAGCATGTCGGGCGATAAAATTCGGGATTCAGGCTCGAGTCCTACCAACGTTAGGGGGGATTGTCCCCACTGAGTTATGGGAAAAAAAAAAGAAGAAAAAGGAGAAATTATCCAAAAGAATACCCGATGATGAAGCATCGTCCTCTGCTAGTAAAAAGGCGGCATGTTCCAAAGCATATCCTAAATACCCTCCAGGACTTGAGGATTATGCCAGAATGATGGAAAAGAAAAATACGACTCTTGAGGAAAATTTTGATAGTAATATTTCATTCTCTTAAGAAATAGATGAAGAAACCTCAGTTTCTCAATGGGTAAATGGCCTCCTAGAAGAAGACTCTGGTCGATATAAGCCTCCCAAATATTCAGATCACCTCATTTCCCAGATGAAGATGTTAAGAGCTAGACATCAAGTGTCTATCTGTACTATATTTATACTTATGTTTGTATGTATGTAGTTATATAGGTTTATCTGTAGTTAACAACCACAACTCCCAAAAAGAAAAAGGTTAATGATGGAATGGGTTGTGATAGGCTTCTTTACCAGAAAGTCATTACTCTTTGTTTAAAAGTTATTTTCTATAAGTAACTTAATAGTTAATAATATATTTGAAATTTTTAGGAAAGTACAATGGTATTTTGGAAGTAAGTGTTGTAGAACGTTTTTTGAGAAACAAAAACGGTTAACTAAGTGTTGTAGAACTTTGTTACTACAATATCCTTATCCTTTAGTGAAAATTGAGAAAAACAGTTATGACAAAAGTACCCATTGTCTTTTACTATTTTACTAATAATTGTATGTGCTCTTTTACTTAATGAGCAACCTACCATAAAAAATAACTTTTTATAAAAAAAGAAACAATATATTTGGTAAATCTACCCTTCACAACTCATTTTAACATTAACCTTTGCATATTTGGAAGAATCTTCAAAACGCCTTGGAGGTGTGTTTCTACAATATTCTTTCACACCTTCTTCGCCGTCTGATCTTGATCAAACTGTTGAGAGCGTGTAGATTATTTTAATTTATTATTAATTTTAACACCCAAATAGTTGGAATATGGCTCAAACGATGATGATATTATTGGGCGAAAATTTTGGCTTGTATGCTTCATACTTGGAGGTGCACTTGTAAAAGCTATAACAAAGTATTTCTTAAAAATAAAATGACAAAAATAGTTCAGAGCTATTTTGTTCATCTTATTTTTTAAAATTGTTTTGTATATTTTTTACTGGTGCACCAAAGTGAGAAGTATACACCCCAAAAAATTGAGCTCAATTTGATTATAAAAAAGAGAGAGGACTCTTTTGCTTAACATTCTATTGGTTAAGGGAGGGAGAGGTTTTTTTATTTTTCAAGAAGAAAAGCCCCAAAAAAGTAATTTGGGGATTTAATCACTGATTTGTAGATTGAGAAAGGAAAGATACAGTTTTACAAATTTTTACAGTGTGAGATGCCTTGCCCAAAAATCCATAGAGAGCTATATTTTACATTATTTATAGAGGAAATGAATCAAATTTTATCTAAAGTATGCTATAACTAGTTTCTTGATGATCTTTTATGTAAGTTATATTGTGTGAAGTGATGTCTTTTTTCTTTTTTTAACATACTAAGATCAAACTGTGAAGGATGGATACTGTTGAAATCCCAGGGACGAGCTATACCTCCTCTTAATCATAATTCCAATTTTGCACTTGTCAAACCTGCCCCCCGCCCGCTTTACTAGTTCTATAGAAATCTTATCTACCCCCATCCCCCATCACAACCCTGCTCTCATCCTCTACCCCTGTCCTACCCAAACCTTATATTGAAAACACCACTGCTTAGAAAACATACGCAGAAGTTACAACTGCTCCTAATAAAGCCCATCTTCCTCTGCTTCTTCCCCATCTCCTACGATCAAAACAGAGGTCGAACTTAATCGGCTTACGTTCGTCAACTCCATCCCCATATTTGGCTCGATAGTTCTAGAGAGATTCTTGAGCGCTCCCTCTGTTCGTAATTCTTTGTGGCTTCTTTCTCGTCTCAGTGGATGACCTCAGAGGAATCACTAAATGGTTCAATCAGATTTTCAAGACTAGAAACTGCTCTTGTAAACTCCTGCAGAATATGAGTTACCTTGTTTCAGTGCCAGAGGATGCAGTCACCCCAACCGAAGTAGCTCTTAACAAACTTCACTTCAAAGGAGGACGTCTCATGTTAAGGAAATGGGAGGAATATTTAGAAGCAGTGAATAGAACCAAGCTCTGGCTAGCAGTTGAAGGCATTCCAATTCACCTCTGGACTCAACAAGTTTTTAGAGCCATTGGTGAGTGTTGTGGTAGTTTCATCACATTGCACTGGAAATCTCTTGGGACCCTTTCGTTGGGCTTTGTTATTATTCTGGTGGAATCCTCATCCTGAATCCATTCCCTCCTCCCTTGAATTGCATTTTAATGTACTTTTCTTTCAGGTTTGGATTTCAGTTCAGGGCTCATCGATTCCCATTCTCCATGAATCCTCTATTACAGGCCATGAATGTTGGAAAACCGTAGTTCACAAAAAACATAGAAAACCCCCTATGGACCATGGTGATCCTAATCTAGATAGTCCTACTCCTCATTTTCCCCATGATCTTTGTAGTCCACAGAATCTCGAACTATGCGATACGTCACGTCATGCAGGGTATTCGGGATTTGCTTGCTGCTCCTCGTTCTTCCCATCCCATCAGCAATGATGTTCCTGGGCCGTCCTCTTCCTATGACCCCTTACCTCATGCCGTGAGTCCTCCTTCCTCGATGCTGGCCTTCAATCCTCCAGAACAGCCGCTGTCAAGTCCTGCCCGTTCCAAGGTGGCATTTAATTCATCCCCATCCCGATTGGACTCCTCATTGGACTATATCTCCACCGCATTTATTACTAGCGCTGCTTACACCTCCATGCCCACCTCATCAGGTAATAAATGAGAGCACTCAGCATGCGCCGCCCTCTTCTCTGCCTCCTCAATAGGCAATTTAATGAATGTACCCATCCCGAGGTAAACCCTCACTGTTGATTACCCCGCCAACTCCCCTTGACCGTTAAGAGGGCTAATTCGGTGGCTCTCAATCCCCCTCTCTCTCCTTCTCTTCTGCCGCGCTACACTCTTCTTCGCCACCTGTTATAAGCCCCCATTATACACTCTTGGCATTCCTCCTCCCACTTCTCCCGCCCCGAGGTAGTATTTCTTTTCCCCATGCCCCATCTCCTCATCTTCTTTACCTGCCCTTACTAGCTCTCCATCTACTATCTCTAACCCTTCTTCCTTCAATGGACCTCTGCAAATTGTTAACCCTTCTTTTTTGTTTTTTTTGATGAACTTAACAATTGTATTAAAAGGAGGGGTTTACAGTATACCATCAAGAGTACCCATGGCTCAGGTCTCGGCAAAAAAATTGGCCACCTAAAAGTAGCCCTGTACAAATTTTTTTGGGGCTTATAAGAATTGCCCAATTACACAAGATGTACAAGAAAAAGGAAAAAGATGTGACATCAGTGTTCCATAGCAAAAAAGGAGTCGGACCAGACAAGAGAAGTGGCAAGCACACGCAGCAAACGTTGCAACTATTAAGGGACTGCGGTCTGGGCCTCGCACCGTCCTTAGCCAATTGGTCTGCCAAGGTGTTTGACTTCCTCCAGATATGCATCCATAGATGATTATATCCTTGCAAGTATGCATAATTTCATCAAAAATTGAGGCCAGGTACCAGGGGGAGGAGCGTTTCTAGCAGCCCAAGAGATTTTGTTTTTGGCATCTCCCTCAACGATAAGTTTTGATCCCCACGAATGGTCGAACATATTTAGGCCTAGTAAAAGCACCATAGACTCTGCGAGCTGAGAGTCTAGGTGACCAATATGCTTGGAAAAGGAAGCAAGAATGTTGCCATGGTGGTCTCTAAAAACCCCTCCTGCTCTAGCTGGGCCTAGGTTGCCGAGGGAGCATCCGTCGAAAGTAAGTTTGATGAGGCCTGCTAGAGGGGCGACCCGTTGTTGGCTTTTGAGACCCGATGGGATTCGAAGTGGAGAAGTTCTTCCCAGTTATGAAGGAAGGGCACCACCGACAAGCCGGCAAAGGCCTTGTGGTTGGATGCCCAGAAGTTGACCTTAGAGGTGATCTTGTGGAAGAGGGCCGAAGCTTCACACTTTAGACCTCGGAAAATCTTTGAGTTTCTTTTGGTCCAAATGACCCAAATTGTTGCCGCGATGGAGGACTTCCATAGAAGTCTGCTCACCTTCGGTTAGGGAGAGTCGAAGGAGGAGTTGAGAAGGGCCGGTAGGGAGTCATGGGTAACCCAGGACAGTCCAAACAGCCGAAGGATTTGACTCTAGAGGCTGAAGGCAAGGTTGCAATGAATGAAGAGATGAGAGTTCATCTCTTCCACACGGAGGTACATTGCACACCTATTGGGAATGGGAATTCCCTTCCTTTGTAGTTGATCAACGGTGAGAGCTCTTTCTAAGTAGGCTATCCAATTAAAGGCTTGCACTTTAGGTGGTGCAATTGTAGACCATACCTTGGATAGAGCCGAGGTTGGAGTGAGGGGGAGGGTGGGTGGTTGCTGGAGTTTTTTGTAGGAGGCCATCGAGAATGAGTCCAACGGGGAGGGGGTCCACACCAAAGTGTCCAATCCCAAGAGAGCGAGGAAAGTGGAATGTAGGGAGGCCGGCAAAGCGATAAATTCCAAGGTTTCCTCATCGAAAAGGAGGTGTCTGAAGGAGTGATTCCTGACCCCACGATTTCTAGATATGATCATCTCATCAGACCGGCAGCTGGCAAGGTGGAAAGGTAGATTTCTATCTTTCACAGGTAGGACCTCTCTCATCAAAGCCATCCTGGCTAACTCCCCGGTCTATTTGATGTCTTTGTTCCACATGCCTGCATCGGTCGCAAGACGCTTGGACCAATTAATGAGGAACTTTCGTTAATCAGAGGAAGCTGAATCCAAAAAATTCCACCTCATCTTCTGGGACAAAGTCTGCCTACCAAAGCAACTGAGGGGGACTTGGAATCAGGACTTTGAGGAAACAAAATACAGCTCTGTTCGGGAAGTGGTGGTGGAGACTCGCAACCCAGAACAACTTGCTTTGGGCCTAGGTCATTCGCAACAAATATAGAATATCGACAGATTCATGGCTCCCTGAAGGGAGATTACTGAGTAGGGCCTCTGGAGCTTGGAAGTCCTTCATGACATCCCTATCTCTTTTAGGCAAAATATTCAATTTCACCCTAGGGAAGGGGCTAGAATACGATTCTAGTCAGACCTATGGTTTGGCCACACCCCGTTTCTACCTTATCTCTAACGTGAGACCACTGCTTCTTTTTAGGTTTGCCTAGTCCCAAAGGTAGATCAAGATAGTTTGTAGGGAGGTCCTCCACTTTGCACTCCCAGTTTGGAATGAGGGCTCTAGTTTCAGAGTGGGAAAGGGTTACCCCAATCATTTTGGATTTTCCCATGTTAACTTTGAAGCCCGTGGCATACTCGAAGCATTTGAGAAACAACCTCAGGTTTCAATTTCCTCCGGGACAGCGTCTAAGAAGACTAATGTCTCATCTACGTACTAGAGGTGGGAGACAATGGGGCCACGAGAACTACTATGGAAGCCAGTATGGAGGCTTGACTGGTAAAGGCGAGAGATAGATTGGCTGAATACCTCCGCTGAGGTATTGAGGAGGAAGGGAGAGAGGGGGGGAGGGGGGGGGGGTTCCCCTTGAAGGAGACCCCCAGCGGAAAGGAAGAAGCCCTTCGGTGAGCTATTAATAAGGACAGGGGAGGAGGGGTTGGAGTAGCATCCCCTCACCACTCAATGAGCCCCGAACCCCATTCTAGAGATGGTTTCATCCAAGATCGACCAATCAACGTGGTCGTACGCCTTCTCCCAATCTATCTTGAAAATCAACCCCGGTTTTTTAAGGTGTCAAGCGTGCAAGCACTCGTGCGCCACCAGGGCCCCATCTAGAATCTGTCTTTCTTTGATAAAGGCACTCTGAGATGGGGATTTCAATATAACCAGATGGTCCTTCGAAAGAAATTCTAATTCTAACATCTCGCAAGGGATGTTGGATTTCTCGAACTTCATCTCTCGCAGATACCCTCTGGCGTAGGAGACGGAGAGGATGACTGGGAGTCAACCGAGGGCTGCAACTAATATAGGGGAGGGTCGAAGGGTGAGAAGAGGGTATCTAGAAGAGGAGCTTCGTTGAAGGGATGAAGAGAGGGAAGTGGAATAGGCGGGGGAGGGGCGCAAGGGTGAAGAGAGGGTAAGGGGCGGACAAAGCAGTCTAAGGGGGAGGCATGGGTAATAGTGGGTTGAGGGAGTAGTGGTAGGTAGGAAGACGAGGGAAAACGCTGGGTTGGAATCTTAAGGTGTAGGGGCGGTGGAAGTGTGTCTTCGAAAGGATTCGAAGGTTCCATGTTCATTGCGCCAAGCGAGGCAGGGGAAGTTGCGGGGGTAGGTTGGACGGCCAAGGGGAGGTAAGGGCGGGGGGTGAGGTGGCAGAAGGAACCTTAGGGTAGCAGCCTGACATTGATTCTGGAGGGGTAGCTGTCGAAGGTCGTCCACAAGAAGGACAGTGTAATAATCCTAAATTTTTTTTTAAAAAAAAAAGAAAAAGAAAAAGAAAAGAAACTTTTAATAAGTGATGGTCCATATGAGCATGATGGTCCTTAGGGACCATCACTACTTTCAAAAGCTTTTGGTTTAAGTTTTTGCTGCCTTGCCACGTCCTTTAGTGGACGTGGGCTTTAAACGTT
>NW_006499436.1:2427421-2447331 GCF_000471905.2 Amborella trichopoda
CATTATTTTAATAATCTTTTTAATAAAATTGTGATATTTTATCTATGTTAGAAATCTTAAATGCTGTAAATTCTTAGAACAATCAATTTATTTATTTTTCTTGTCTATTGTTAGAAAATTTTAGATACTGTAAACTTATTAGATAAATGTGATATTTCTGCTTTTAGTAAAATTGTGAGATTTCTTTCTACTGTTTTTGAATATTAAGACATTGTAAATTTTATATGCAAATGATTGTTTTCTTATTTGAAAACTGATATTTTTGCAATTGATTATAGCATTGTCTGTGAAATGTTTATTTGCGAATTGACATCCCATAAATTGTGATAATTCCCTATTCTTGAATTTCTATAAGAGTTTTTCTATACATATTAGATTGGCAATTATGCTAGAATGTCTTTACGAACTGCTACCTTTCTTCATTTGAACCCAACATATTTGACTGGTTATTTTTGAAATGTTATTGAAAGTAATTGTTATTAATGGTTTCAGTGAAATTCATATTAATAATTTCAGTGATATGTTGAGTACATGATATTGCTGTTTTCGAATGTTTAAAAAGATTTAGAAATACTTTAAGTTTGCAAGTGGACTCATCTGATTCGTCGGTGAGGTATAAGTGGACCTATCTGGGACGTCGGTAGGGATTAAGTGGACACATCCGGTACGCCGGTGAGGTATAGACCTGTAGGGATTAAGTGGGCCTATCTGGGATGCCGATAGGATTAAGTGGACCCATCAGGACGCTGATGGGGTATATAGGTGACCTACTTGGGACGTCAGTAGGGTAATTTGTGAAATCCTTTGAATTATGCGCTGCCGTTAAAATGTCATATGCATTTCAATTATTCGGATTATAGTTAATTATGCATTTTTGAAAGTGAAACTGTTAATGCATTTCTATTAATAGATCTCTTTTTTGAAAATATTGATGTCTTTCAACCATGATTAATTTTAGGATTATGATGATCACTTACTGAGTAGCCAAACTCATCAAACTATGGTAAACATTTTTTCAGGGTAACTGCGTTTTCATTTTGAGTGCTCGTCAGGATCAATCTGGAATATATTGTAGTTGTGCTTAAACTTTGTTTTGTTACTTTGTAAGAATTCGCCACTGTAAATTTGTCCTATCAAGAGATGTATATATGTTTTGATTGTCGCATCTCAGGAATATCAGTATTGTAAATTCTTGGGGCATTACAGACGGTGATGGGGCGGCTTGGAGGGAGGTTCATTTGAAGAAGGAGGGATAACATTAAATGGGCTATTGGCGTGCCCTGACAAGCCAGCGACCGCCAATTGACCCGATGGCTGGAGCAGAGAGGCAGGGTCGGTTCATGATGATGCCTTTTCTGTGGCGGGGTTGTGGGATGCCACCTATCTGGATAATATTTGATGGGGGCCAAACTACGAGGGAGCTAGGAGCGCTAGGAAGATGATTGCCACATGAAGCCAAAGCCAGCTGGGTGAGGATGTGGCGAGAGACAGGATCGCCACAGGGATTAAGTTGGTTCAGTCAAGGCTACCATCTGTTAGCAGGTGACGACTGAGTGACAGAGGTTTGCAATCTTGACCGCTGCGAAGGAGCGGAGATGGCCTCCCGGCCGGTGGCGTCACCATGAATAGAGGCGTTTACTAGAAACTGCTTTCCAATCTAAGGGGTCGGGCCTTTTGGGGGTGGGACCAACCGGGGGGTTGAAGAAGTTGGGAGAAGGTGGAGAGGCCATGGACCATGAGATGAGAAGAGGAAAGGACAGACCTTCAACCTCTATCCAGACATGAGGCGGGGTGAGGTGGGTATCTAGGACTTCGACAAGAAGAAGGATGGACCTTAACGAAAGCACTTCAATGGACTTCCAGTTAAAATTTCAACCAGGGTGCCGCACGCCTCAGCCACTTTAGGGAGACCAAGCGTGGAGGGGTATGTTCTCTACAGTGACCCAGACTTTTTGCTTTCTGAAAGACCTGTATGCCGGGGATCATTTGCAGAGCTTAATGGAGGAACCCTTGAAGTTGAAGGACAAAGAATCATGCAGGGTGCTCTCCTCAGTGGGGAAACTAAAGAGAATCCTACCATTGGACAGCCGGCGACGACCGAGGCGAGGGTCTATGCAAGTCCGTTGACCCCATTTCTCGACACCCACCAGAGAGGACCTGAGTTTAACTTTGAGAGGTTCGGAAACCTCTGTCGGGGTGGAAAGGATCAAGGGTAGATGTGGAGATCTAAGCGCAGGAGACGAAGGGGGCTATAAAGGGGTAGTTCAGAGCGCAATGGGGTTGGAAGGAGGAGGAGACGGTGCAGAGGACACCACCTGAGCAAAGGTGGTCTGAGGAAGGACAGGCTTGTTGGCCAAGCTTGCTGCGGTGGAGGGTTTCGGAAGTGCAGGTTTAGGTATAAGCTGTAAATCTTGTTCCAGTTGGGAGGAGGAGGGAGTTGCATATCCTTCCACCTCATCATCCACTTGAGAAGCTGGTTGAGGGCGGTGGGGCTTTTGCTGGTGCGAGTAGGGACGAAGGAACATTGGGCAGCGGCTTCGTTTAACCCTCCTTCCCCCTCACTTTCTCTCATCCTCTAGAACATCCTTCTCCTCCCCCTCCCCTTCCCCCTCCCCCTCTTTTGCTCGCCTCCCCCCCCTCTTCCTATTCGCCACGCCTACCCTTTTTCCATCCTTCCCCATCTCAAGCCTTACCCAATCCTTCTTGCCCCCCAGAAATGCCTAATAGGTGCAGGCTGTGCCTTGTACGCCCCTCGTGCCTTCTTTCCACTCCTTCCCCAACCCCCTCCTCCACTACGTCTATCCCCCAACTGCTATTCCAAAGTTCTTGCTCCATACACTTCCTTGGTTTCCCCTCCCCTCCATTTTCACAGCAAGTCTTTGAAACTTCCCCTTCCACTCCGGTGCTCTAAGTCCTTTTCTACTACCCTCGCGAATCCCACGGGCACGGGACTACTTGACTTAGAACGCTTTGACCCCTTTCCTTTGGAGATGAGACTAGCTATCAACACACATAATTCGTCAATAGGTAGGATTCCTCCAGTTATTCCCCCACTTCAATACTTTTTCACTCCAAATCCACCTTTGCAATTTCAATGTCATGCTGAATTCTTTCCCCTTTCTCCTAATCTGCAGGTTCTTCCTTATGAAGAACAAGTCCCCACTCCTGTTTCGTCCCCCTCCCTAGCTTCCCCTACTGGACCCTCTCAACCCGTGGGTGCTCCTCTTGAACAGGAAGAGTTCAACTCGGATATTCAGTCTCCTTCCTCACTCGACTCTAGGGAGCTGGTGAGAATCGATAGAGGAGAACCTGGAATGGGAGCCGATACGTAACATGGGTGTGGTGTAAGATGGTAACATTTCCGACCTTGCCGACTCTCTTAGAGCAGATGCTGGAGCCCCTCAGGTAACACCCCTTCCCAAACTCATGTAGAGGATTTAGAGAGCTTGCTAATCTGCACTCGGTTATCAACTATGACAACCCCACTCACTCTTCTATTTCTGTTCCTCTTCTAGCCTCTCTTTCTTGCAGCCCTATGATGAGGAGGTCTAGATGGAGAACTTCTCAGCCCCCAAATGAGGTTCTCTGCTGGAATATTAGGGGACTTGGCTCTCATGCCAAGCGGAGTGCTGTTCATTAACTTGTTTTGGGCCATAGTCTCGATTTCCTTGTCCTTTTCGAGACTAAGCTCTCTGTCCCTAATCTTTTGTTGGTTAAGGAGATCTGGGGTAGGAAGCCCTGTAGTTGGACTGCCAAGGACTCTCTTGGTGTCGCTGGAGAATTTGGGTTTTATGGAACCCAACTCGCTTCCACGTTTTGCCCTCTTCTATTAGAGAATTCTCGGTCAATATCCTTTTTCGAAGTATTTTAGATAACTTGCTGCTCAAAGCCTCTTTCATTTACGGTCCTAACTGTCCTACTAGGAGGCTAGAATTGTGGCCAGAGCTGCTTTCTGAAGCTCCGGCTGCAAATATTCACTAGGTCCTTGGTGGTGACTTTAATGTTGCCAGTTGAACCCATGAGAAAAGCTCCGTAGGCAACCTCACTGCTTCCATGAGAGCATTCTCGGACTTCATTGATAGCATTCCCCTTTTAGATATCCCCCTCTTTGGAGCCTCTTTCACGTGGTCAAACCAGGCCTTTGAGCCTGTAATGACCAAAATCGATAGATTCCTCGTCTCTAATGAGTGGGAAGCTAGGTCTCCAGGGACTTGCTCCTTTGCCCTCCCCAAGATCACCTCTGACGACAAACCCATCCTTCTAGACACCAACCTTATTAGGTGTTCCATCCAGCCTTTTTGGTTTGAACTCTATTGGTTAGAAGAACCCTCTTTTCCTCAACTTGTGAGGATGTGGTGGTCCTCTTATTCCGTAACTGGATGGGCGGGAGACAAACTTTTGAAAAAACTGCGACTCCTTAAAAGCTTCATAATAGAATAGAGCTGTAACCTCTCGGGTAACTTTAGACAGAACATTCAAGCTTATTCGGTCTGGATCTAGAGTATAGATTCCTTGAAGAATCTAGACGCCTCTCTGCCTAAGAATCCTTGGACAGACAGTCGGCCAAACATAATCCCTTTCTCCTCCTTTAACATGAAGAAACTTTATGGCTTCAAGATCCAGAATTAATTGGCTTATGGTTGGGGATAGGAATACCACCTTTTTCCATAAAATTGCTAGTTCCAGGAGGCGTGGTACTGCCGTTACCCACATTATGGTAGGAGATAGATCTTTTTCACAGCCCGAGCACATCATTAAGATCTTTGTTAGGTTCTTCAAAATCCTTTTATCCTCCCCTTTCACACCCAAACCCTTACTTGGTGACCTTACTTTCCTTAGCCTTCACCCTGAGGACATCTTTGTCTAGAAAGACCCTTTTCCCAAGAAGAGATTCATCAAGCTGTCTTCTAGCTTGCAAGGACAAAGCCCCTGGCACGAACGGATTCCCAGTGGTTCTCTACCAGGAATTCTGGGAAACCCCTGCCCCAGACCTCTTTGCCTTATTTCAATGAATTTTATCGCAGAGGTCGTCTCAATTTTACTCTGAATTGTACCTTCAGTTCTTTAGTTCCTAAAGTTGAAAGGGGCAGAAAAAGTGAGGGATTTCCGCCCTATTAGCCTCAACTCCGCCTACAAGATCCTTTCTAAGGTTCTCTCCTCTAGGCTTCAAAAGGTGTTGCCTAAGGTCATCTCCCCTACACAATCGGCTTTTGTTGCTAACAGGCAGATCCTTGATGGTGCCTTAGTAGCCCATAAAGCTATTCACTGTAGGCATGCCTCTGAATCTAGAGGCTTGGTAATCAAGTTAGACAGGGAAAAGGCCTATGACGGTATGGATTGGGATCTACTAGATGAACTCCAAAGTCACATGGGTTTTGGCCCGAGGTGGAGACCTTGAATTAAAGTCTGTATCTCCAATCCAGACTGTTCAATCAGGATCTTCTTACAGGATTTCAAACCTCTAGAGTTGGCCCCATCATCTCCGATATCCTGTATGCTGATGACAGCCTCATTTTTTGTGGGCTTGAACCCTCACAACTTGATAGTCTTTGGCTCTTCCTAAAATTCTTCGAGCTGACTACTGGGATGAAGGTCAACATGACCAAAACTAAAATTATAGGTGTTTGGGTCCCATAAACCGAAATTCAATATTTAGCTGATCATTTAGGTTGTGCTTTTGAGCACCTTCCCTCCTATGTGTGCCTTCCCCTCTATTTAGGTAAAACCTAAGAAACATCTTAGGGACAATATCTTACAAAAGTTCTCTTGGAAGTTGGCAAACTGGAAAGGTAGGTTCTTGTCTCTTGGAGTTAGGATCACCCTCGTCAAAGCTGCGTCGCCAGCATTCCTATATACCAGATGTCTCTCTTCAGGGTACCCTACTTTTTTGCCATTCGTTTAGAGATAATCATGAGGAATTTCCTTTGGAATGGGGAATACGAAGGGCATAAATTTCACCATATTGCTTGGAATACAATCTGCACCCCCAAAAAGTGTGGTGGTCTGGGCATCAGGAAGTTAACCCTCATGAAATCTGCCCTTTCAGGTAAATGGTGGTGCAGATTGACGTCCCCACACCCTTTCCTTTTGAAACATGTCATTTCAGCTAAATTTGGCATTTAAGAGGATGGGTGGCGTCCCTATTCCCCTTTGCACCGTGCCTCTGGTGCTTGGAAGTCTATATCCTCCTCCAAGATTGCTTTTAATACGTTCCTCTGATTTAAAATAGGGGATGGGTCTAGAGATAAATTTTGGAAAGATTTGTGGATCGGAGATCAACCTCTAGGACAACTCTTCCTCTCTTTCTCCTTGCTAGTGATCAGGGTGCTACTGTGGCCACATATGTGGAACGCATGGGCTTTTCTTTGATCTTGACTCCTATTTTCATAAGAAATTTGATCGACTCTGAGATTAGCTCTCTTAATTCCCTCCTCTCCCCATTCTTCTCTTCCTTAACCTATGAAGATTCTATAATAGGGGCTCCCAACCCATCTGGCGTCTTCAGTGTATCCTCATTCTACTCTTCCCTCCTTCCCCCTTTGCACCTCTCTCCTCTCCTTAACAAAGTTTGGGCCATTCCCGTCCCTCTTAAGGTCCAAGCTTTTACTTGGATTCTTATCCATGGCAAAGTCCTGACTCTAGATCAACTTCAAAGTGTGGCTTTGGGCTGCCCAACTGCTGCAGTCTCTTTTTAATGGTGAGGAAAACATTCCTCACCTCTTCCTCCATTGTGAGATGGCTTCCTCCTTGTGGTCCTCCCTCATCCAACTCCTTGGCCTACAATGGGGCACCCCTGCCTCTCTTCCCCAACTCTTCTCAACAATGTTTGGGCTTCCATCCCCTAGAAGTGGTCGCAGGTTATGGCGCATCTCTATACTGGCTCTGCTTTGGTTTGTTGGTTAGGACCTCTGGAATCTTCAGGTGAACTGCTGGAAACATTTCCACTGTCTTTGAATCCATTTGGCCTTGATCTCCTTCAGGGCCAAGGCTATTCCTGTTTACAAATCTCCCTCTTTAACCAATTTTCGGGCTACCTGGGGTTGCCTTCTTTCCCTCTCCTCTCCCCCACCTACTTTTAGGGCTGCTTGGAGTCCTCCTCCAGTTGGTTTCTTTAAAGTCAACACTGATGGCTCTTCCCTTGTAATCCTGGATCCTCGGTTTTTGGTGACACTCTTGCCAATAGCGAAGGAGTTCTCCTCTCCTTCTCAGGTCACCTGGGAACTCTTGACTCTACCACAGCGGAAGCCCTGGCTTTACTTGAAGGTCCAAAGAGAGCATCTCAAATGGTGCACCAATTCGCAGGGATCTTATTAGAGGCTGAATCTAACAACACTAATCCTTTGGGCCTCAAAACTTAGCCAGCCCCCGTGGCGCTTGGCACCCATCTTTGACCAGATTTCTGTCATTTGCAATTCCTTACCACTTTTCAGGCACATTTGCAGAGAAGCTAATGCATCAACAGATAGGCTTGCTAAAGATGCGGCACTCGCACCTCCAGGTTCTAGCTCCAATTCTCCCCAACTCTTTTCTTTTCTCTTTGCTTCATCTCCCCTTCTTTGTTCTCTCTCCTCTCCTCTCCAAGTCGTCCTTCTCTCGGTTACTATACCACCGGAAAAACAAAGAGAAGGAAAAGAAAAAAAAATAAAAAAAAGAGAAGAAAAAGAAGAATTTTTTTTCCTGTAAACAGGAAAAAGGAATGTTAAGTCAGCAATATGGTTTTATCAGTTTCTGCCCTCTTACAGTCTCATGTCATGCTCTCTCTCCCCTATCTTCTCCTTTATCTCCCACTTCGACCCCTCGTTTTTTCTCACCTGTCTGCCCCTTTTCCCTCTCTAAGGCACTTCTGTTGACCCTAACCCTCTCCTCGGTGCTCTCTTGTATTCCTTTTCTTCGCTTCCTTCCTCTTTGCTCTTCCTATTCTTCTTCCTCTGCTCTCGCTTCTCTTTTTTTCTTTACCCTATTCTCTTCCTACTAATTCTCTCTTCACTTTCTCCCCCTACTCTTGTTCCTCTTCCTTTTATTCTCATTTGCTCACCTCTATACCCAGCACCACAGGCAGGAAGTGCAGCCCACTTTTGAATTGCAGGTACAGGCTTCGAGGCATTCGATAGTATGGCGGCCCCAAAGCCCTTTCCCGCAACTTGGCTCATCAACTGCTGCTACCCTGCTCTTATCTTCTCCTCTCAAACTTCTCCCTCCCCTTTGCTCTAGCCATTTATCACTGTACTCTCTCTCCCTCGGCCGCCCCATTCTTGGATTTCCAGCATAGGAGCACCTTTTCCCCTTCCTCATGGGAGCCCTGGCACTTTCCAATCTCTGCATTAGGATTTTGGCCCAAGTTTTATAATTATTTTTTTGATTCTGAGCACATTTCTTTTTTCCCTATGTTTTTGTACTTTGAGCACTTGCTTGTGGGATGCCTTCTACATATTTACAAATTTTTGTACAATTATATTATATTAATATAAATTTTACTCTTCTCAAAAAAATAATTCAAATTTGAATATATTGTCATTTAAGGCTTACAACTGTTGGAGGTAGAGCTTATGGCTTTAAAGTTGGAGGTCATGAGTTGACCTCTTGTTTGGCCCATTTTTCGCTTCATAAAATGGGAACTCCGTGTTTGGAGTTTCCAACCTTTTTTATAATGACATGCCATAACTGTCTGTATGTGTCGCATCATGTCGACACATGAAAACTTGTCGACTTGTGAAGCTTGGGAAATTTTGGGGGGGCTAGGTAACATAGCTTTTCCCGAATGCTGTTAAGGACGATATCCCTCTCCTTTGGTGGACAGCATTATGGGATTTACATAAGGGGAACATTCTCCATATATATATATATATATATATATATATAATTAAAAAAGTACAACATAAGAGGGACAAATTAAATTAAACTTTGACACGGCTGTTCTCTCGGAAACCCTGGCCATGCAGGTATTGGCGACCTGTTTCGTGACCATGATAGCAACATTCTATGCTCTTTCTCCATCCCTATTGGCATCTCTGACACTATTGTTGCGCAAGCTTCAGCCCTTCGGGAAGGACTCAGAAAATTCGGCCATGCTTGGGGTTATTCCCTAACCATTGATGATGATTCTTTCTGCTTGATTTCCTGGGCCTCAGGCTCAGCTCCCGGCTTTAGAGGCTTGACAACATTTTTGAGAAAATTTCCCATCTCAGTAGGACTCCACTTATCTCGTGGGGTCACATTTGGAGAGAAGCAAATGGTGACGCTGATTCCTTAGCTAAGGCGGCCGCAACCATATCTCAAGCCAATCTAATTAACTCATAGGGAACTGTTTTTTTGCTTGGTCTCCCTATCTTAGTATGGCATCACTCTCGTTTATGGTTTCCAATGAGCTATGTAAGGCATTTTTTGGGCTATCTGTGCATTTTGTATGAGGCACCCGTATGGCATCGCTCTCGTTTATGGTTTCCAATCAGCTATGTAAAGCATTTTTTGGGCTATCTGTGCATTTTGTATGAGGCACCCGTTCTGTGGGTAGCCTATGTATTGGGTGGAAGCCGTATGTGGGTGTCCAGTCCCTCTCCTAGTCTTCCTTTTGTACTTACGTTTTGCTTAATAGAGTTAACATATTCAAAAAAAGAAAAAAAGTGCAATATGCATATTCTAGATCAAATCTGAAGAGATCTTGACTATCAAAGTCCTTTCTGTAGTCCAAGTCCATTATTAAGTTCCATTGAAGCAACAGTACAATCCAGATCATGGGAGTATTTGAATACCCTTGTCAAAGTTTTCTTGCGATGTTTGGGAGCTATGTAACTTGGATTCTTCTCTTTGAGATTTGTATTAGGTTGATTTCATATAGATAACCATGCATATACAATTTTTCTAGATTTCTTTGTTTACTTTGGTAATGAAGCATTTACTATATCTGGATATAAACTCAATCCTATATCTTGTTTCAAGTTGACATAATTGAATGTTGAAAATTCATATATGTTAGATACCTTGATGGCAACTAAACCATAATTGGTTTTGTTTCGCTTTGAGCAATTCTGCGGCACTTAAGCCAAATACTTTCTTACGCATGAAGTGGAATATCGGTGAATAGGGTTGGATTTTGTTGTCTTTCCAGAGCGACCATGTTAAATTTCCACTCTGTCATATGGCTCTATGTTGATTTTTTATATGCAGTCATACATAACTATATAGACTTATGTATAATATTTTTAAAAATATAGTGTTATACTGGGTATGGTAGCACCTAGGTGGCCGGAGAGTTTTAGACAATGTGTTTTTCTACTATTATTTATTCAATCTTCTACAAGGCTGTATTCTACTTCATTATAAATTAAAGTTGATGTATATACTTCTTCAAAGTTCAAGATCTGAATTTTGTGAAATGCATGAGAAAACAAACTTGAAAACTTGGTCATTTCAGGACTGCACTAACAAGGTGTTGTTCCATGAGTCTGCCAGAAAGCTATAGTGGTTGTGTTTTATTGATTTTTTCTTTGCTTCTTGATTAATAACTTGATTTTGATGTTTTCTGTTTTAGAGATTATTTCCAATTGTCTTTTTAATTCTTATATGTTCATTTTTAATTTTCTCTTCCTTTGTTGTAATGAGATATCAAAAGTATTGATCTCATTCCACTGTATTTCAGGGCTGGAAATTGTCGGATATGATGTTTGTCACAAGACGTGGCTTTTCAGATGCTTGCTCAACTGTAGGAAAGCAACTTGACCGAGTTTCATTTTCTATCAAGGCAAGGTTTCCCTCCTTATTCTTTTATGTTCTTTTTAATTGTGAAAAACCTCCCTTTTTTTTGAAAAGCTTCTATCCTGGCAAGTGATTTTTCTCACTAGATCTTTACTGTGATCGTGTTCCTTGATCTCAAAAAAAATTATTTAATGTTTTTGCAGATATTACCTTTTTTTCGAAATTGTTTTTGTAGATATTACTTTCATGTACCTTGGCTTGAAGTTTTTAATTTTATTGAAAGTTTGTCTTGTATGTATCTGTTCCCATTTATATTAGTGTTGTATTGAGGTATGAAAAAGATCCAAATATTACAAAGATCATTGTTTGAGCCGTATCCCAACTGTTTGTTGTCGGCTACACGAATCTTGTTCCATCATTACGCTCTATAAGGGTCATACCCTCAATTAGACTATAAGTCACCATATCTCTTGTCACTATTTCCATCCATGTCCTCTTGGGGCTTTACATTGCCCTTTTAGAGCCTTCTATTTGAACCATATTGCCCCTCCTAATCGGTGCTGTTCTAGGTTGACGCTGCACATAACCCGCCTATCTAAGTAATACTTTTTCTCATCTTCTCACCTATTGGAGGTACCCCTAAGTTCCCTCAGATGTATTTATTTTGAATTTTATCCTTGTCTTGCCACTCATCATTCTCAATATCCTCATCTTAGCTACACTCATTCTACAGATATGATGTTTCTGGACCGCCGAACACTCATCCCGTAGAGCATGGCTGGTCTTGCAGCCATCGTATAGAACTTCCCCTTGAGATCCAAACTTTATGAAGATATTGAACATAAAATCTTTGTTAAATCAAAGGTTTTGAGCATGGTTTTTTTATTGTATTTCCACATGTAATTGTTTCTTGTAAAATATAAAATTTCTAGGGAGATAATGGCATAGATTGTTCTTGTAAAAAATGATTTGTTGCAATAATAATGTAATGATAATTTTTAGAAAAAAATTATGGTATAAATTTTAGGGAAAATTTCGTATAGAACCTTAATTCCTCATATTATTTCATGGTAGACCCTCTTTTTGTTTTTTTTTCAAGTGGCATAAGGAAACCCCTAAAGATTTCACCATACCCCCTCATTTCTTATCTCCCTCTTTTATTGACTTTTGATCATAAAAATTAACAAAAAAAATCTTTTTATACCATTTCAACCCAAAAACTTTCTTAATGGATGGAAAGGGAAAAAGAGGGTTAAAAAAGTTTTTGGGAGGGAGATAAGAGATGAGGGGGTACGGTGAAATCTTTAGGGGTTTCTTTATGCCGCTTGAAAGAAAAACGGCATGAGGGTCTACCATGAAATAATATGAGGAATTAGGGTTCTATATGAATTTTTCCTTAAATTTTATGAATAGAGTTTGAAAGAAAAATAACTGCCTTCTAGCTTAGGACTACATGGTTGTTTTGTCTCATGGTGTCTGAATTAGCAGTTGGCGGTCCATGCCTCTCAGGGACTCAAGTAATTCATAATGCATACTGTTAGTATGCACTTTCTGTTTGCTTAAAGAGGTTCTTGTTACCTGCCAAAAAGGAAGTGATTAAATTAAATGCTGGAAGAGATGTAATGGAAGTGTATTATAGTCCAATGGAGTTTGGAAAACCACCCTACATTAGGGGTCATGATTGTCCATTGAAATGATGGATTGTGGAACCCACCCAATAGAGCCCCTCCCTCCTCTCTCTAGTGTTGCAATGTCAATTATCCATTATTTCATCATGCGGAGATGACCTGGATGGGTTATGATCAGTGTTCAAGAAAACACAGGCGCCCACTTAGGCATTTTGGGTGCCTGGCCGCTGCCCGCCCAGGAACAGGGTACCCTCACAATCCACATAAATATTGAACTCCCCACCCACCTAAACCAAAATAACAAAGGAGTTCTTAGGACAAAGTTTTAAGCCTTTATCGAGTATCAATCAATCAAAATCACCTAATCAACAAACCTGTAAAATACATAAGATTAAAGGATTAAGCCATTACCTATTAAGAAAAACATAAGAAAACTCAATTTAAGATTTTAATGTGGTCCGTTGGTCCCACGAGAGGAGCTCCTCGTGTTCTATCACCCAAGAAATGAGGGATTTCTCAGATTTTATAAACCGTAATCAGCTGATTGATATCCTTCTTCAAGGCTGCAATTACAGTTGGTCCAACCATTGCTCTAACCCCATTCTCTCTAAACTCGATAGGTTCTTGATTTCAGCAAATTGGGAGGAACTTTTCCCTAGATCGCTATCTTTGGCCCTATCCAAACCTACTTTGGACCACTGTCCCATCCTTCTCGACATGAATGCTATAAATAGGGGCCCCCACCCTTCCGTTTCGAACTGCATTGGCTTCTTGAGAAGGACCTCCCAACCCTTGTTAAATCCTGTGTAAAATCTTGGTGGACATCCTTCGATTCTCAGGTCTCGGGGAGAGCGGGATTTATCCTTCAAAGGAAAATTCAGCTTCTCAAAGGAGCTCTCAAATCTTGGAGCAGAGCCATCCTTGGGAACTTCGCGCAAGTAAAGTCCTCTTTATTGGATACCATCAAGAACCTTGATGAAATTGAAGAGATCAGACCCTTAGACGTCTCTGAACAAGATCTTAAGTCTAAGACTAAGATGGAGTATCTCGCCACCCTAAAAAAAGAAGAAATCTTTTGGTTTCAGAGATCTAGAGTTTCGTGGTTGAAAGTAGGGGATCATAACACTGGCTTTTTTCATTGGATAGCCAACTGTCATCACAAAGACAACGCTATCACGACGATAAAAATTAACAATTCTTACCTAGCCAAGCTGGTGATATTCATCAAGCCATCCTACAGTTTTTTCAGAACTTATACTTTGCTCCCCCTGAACCCAGTCCCAGATTCTCGACCTTAGACTTCCTTACTCTCAATGAAGGCCAAGCAGCTTGGCTAGAGCGACCTTTTTCTGAACCTGAGATTCTTAAAGCGGTCAAAGCTCTAGCAAGTGACAAGTCCCCTGGGCCTGATGGCTTCCCGATTGCCCCCTTCAAGGAGTATTGGGACGTAGTCAGCCAGGACTTCGTCAAATTTTTCGAGGAATTCTTCCATAGGGGAATTTTAAATAAAGCCATGAATGCCACTTTCCTAGCCCTGGTGCCCAAAAAAGGAGTTGAGGAAATTAAAGACTTTCGGCCTATCAGTCTCCTCAACTCCTACAAGATCCTGGCAAAGGTTTTAGCGTCAAGACTGCAGCATGTTTTGCCTTCCATCATCTCTAACTCACAATCTGCCTTTATCAAAGGTAGACAAATTCTGGATGGGGCCCTTGTGGCCCACGAAATGCATCCATTCGAGACACATTTTAAAACAGCCAGGCCTCATCTTCAAAATTGACTGGGAGAAGGCATATGACCATGTGGATTGGTCAGTTTTGGATACGACTATGGCTAGAATGGGTTTTGGAGAGAGATGGAGGAAATGGATGAGGGGCTGCTATTCGAACCCTCACTTTTCCATCCTCATGTATGCTACTTCCCCTCTTCTAGGGGTCTCAGACAAGGAGACCCCCTTTCCCCCTTCCTATTCGACATAATGGCTGAAGTCTTTAGCCGTTCCATTGCTCGGGTCTCTACCAAGCAGGCCTTATTACAGGTTTCAAAACTAGTAGACAGGGGTCCACTATCACCCACCTACAGTACGCGGACGACACTTTAGTCTTACTGGAAGCTACTGCTACTGAGGCAAAAACTCTTAAAACATTCCTCATATGTTTCCAATCAGCTACTGGGTTCAAGATTAACATGGAAAAATATTGTATGCTGGGGGTGGCTTTGTCACTTGGTGAGATTAGGGATCTCATTCCAGATTGGGAATGTAAAGCCCAAAACCTGCTTACAACCTACCTGGGCCTTCCCTTGGCTGTTGGTAAACCAAGAAAGCATCTTTGGTCCCCAGTACTGGACAAGGTCGATCGAAGCGTGGCAGGGTGGAAGGGTAGATACCTTTCCTTTACAGGAAGAACTACCTTGATAAAAGCTACTATAGCGAACTCCCCAATCTACCTCATGTCCCTTTACCATATGCCTACTTAGGTGGCGAACCGCTTGAATCAGTTCATGAGGAATTTCCTTTGGTTTGGGCAGGAAGACAAGAGGAGATACCACCTGGTTGCCTGGAACAAGGTTTGCCAACCAAAAGAGTAGGGAGGTCTAGGGATAAAGGTATTGCACAAGCACAATGCAGCGCTGCTCGGGAAATGGTGGTGGCGCTTAGCCACTCAACCGAACGCCCTTTTGGCGCAAGTCTTAAAACACAAGTATAAGATTCCATCTGAAAATTGGCTCCCTGGAAGAGCTCAAGTCCATAATACCTCAGGGGATGGAAGTCGCTCTTAACAGTCCTGTCCTCTTTCAAGAGACACATTAGGTTCCACCCGAGAGAAGGGTTGAGAGTTAAATTTTGGCATGATTATGACTAGGGACTTCCCCTCTTCGTGAGGCCTTCCCAACTCTCTTCTCTCTTGCACGTAACCAAGATTCTTCTGTGGCCCAGGAGCTCAGCAGCTTGGAAGGTCACATAGTTTGGAATCCTTCCTTTAGAAGGAGCCTAAACGAAGTTGAGACGGCTGATTTCCAGCGACTTTTGAACTCCCAGCACCCTCTCTTCTTCTTTTCACAAGGAAGTAATGAAATCATTTGGACCTTAACCCCCTTGGGCAAATTCTCAGTGGCTTCACTCTACAAAAACCTCTCCTCCTTCCTCTCCCCATCCGAACACTTCTCTGGAATTTGGTCCACTATTGCACCACCCAAAGTACAGGCCTTCAACTGGCTCGCCTTCTCACAAAAAGGCCTCACAGTTGATGAACTACAAAGAAGAGGGGCGCCCATTCCGAATAGGTGCGTTTTGTGTGAATGCGAGGAGGAAACAAACTCCCACTTGTTCCTTCTACGTGCCTTCTCTTCAGACTTTTGGGGCAGGGTATTACAACTTTTTGGCTTACAATGGGTTACCCCACCCTCGGTAAAAGCCCTCCTTACCTTCAATTTTGAATCAAGCTGGCCAAAGGCTGGTAGAATCCTGTGGAAAGTGACCTTAGCAACTACCATTTGGCTAGTATGGATGGAAAGAAACTCCAGAATTTTTCGAGGGACTAAGCTTTCAATTCCTGCCATTTTTCAAAAGATAACCACCTTGGTGACCTTTTGGGCATCCAACATGAAGTTCTTCATCGGAATTCCAGGATCCTTCTTCCTTTTCCATTGGGGAAATATCCTTCATCACCAACCAGCAGGGGCAGCTAGGCCAAGTCTTTGGTTACCACCGAACCAAGGTACCATCAAACTTAATTTTGATGGGTGCTCCTTGGGGAACCCCGGCCCAGCAGGGGCTGGTGGAGTTTTTCAGAGACATTGAAGGCAATATCCTCCTCACCTTCTCCGAATACCTCGGCATCAAGGACTCTAACTATGCGGAAGCCTCAGCCCTCCTCCTTGCCCTAAAAAAATTCAACTGCTCCTTGGGCTCTAGCTTGATAGTGGAGGGTGATTCCAAGAATGTCATCTCTTGGGCCAGTAGGACATGTGATCCTCCATGGTACTTGATCCAAGTTTTTGACGAGGTTCAACAACTTTGCAGGGCTATGGATGTCTCATGGCAGCATACTTGGTGGACGTCCAACGACTTCGCGGATCGGCTGACAATGGAGGGTGCTAGAAGACAGGGCGAGGCAGTTCAAACTGGGTCCACATTCTTTTTTGCTTTGGACCAGTTAACCCCTTTTATTTTTTGGGCCTTTTTTAGTTTTCCTCGTCATTGTACATCTGAAGGGGGGGCAATTTTATAAGCCCTATCCTAGCCCCTTTTTGTAAATCATACTTAGGGGGGAAATCCTATTACTGTACAGGGGTTTTCAATCTTTTTTATCGGGAGTCCCGTCTAGAGGGTTCTCTCGAAGAAACAATACATTGTAATTTCCTTTCTCAGCAATACAAATGTTAACATTATAAAAAAAAAAAAACTCGATTTAAGATTTAAATATAGATATAAAAACATAAGAAACTTGATATGAGTTTAAAATGAATGTATAAGATTAAGATGTTACTATTTTAGTTTTACAGTAAGACTTAACTCATTAAGATATCGTATAATTAAGAATTTAAGAATTAAGGTATATGATATGATATCATTAAGATGTTAGTTTCAAAACAGCATGACTTAATATTACGTTACAATAAGACTTACATGAATGTATAAGAACTTAGTTTCATTTTCACATAAGACTTCACGCTTTCAGATATTACATAACCAATTATTTATCAAATAAAGTGCAATCAAAACAATAGAATATCAAAACATGAGACATTGTGCAAAAAATGAATCAACTATTCATAGAAGAATATGATATATGCTCAATTTCATCATCCAAATGAGAAAAAATTAAATTAATCACAAAAAAATCCATCACTTAACTACAAATATGTAAGTCTATCGTAAAAAAAAATGTAAACGAAAAAACATATGATACATAATATATTGACTTAAAATAAAATTGAAACCCTCTTTCAAATATGATAATGCTTTAAAAATATCAAAATCAAATCGATATCGGTATAAACCTCATCTATTGGATCGCCAAAAGTCCTCAAAATCAACTACTAGAAGCTCCAAATCCACCCATGAACTATTGCCTTTGTTTTGGGAAGAAATTGAAAGAACAAAAAATTTATTGATCTTTTGATAAATCACAAAATAGTGGCTTTTGGGGAGTTTTTCTCATGCTAAAAGCCATGGTTTTTGTTTTGGGGGTTTAGAATATCCCCCAAAACCTTTTTCCCTCCTTTTAGGGGGGGAAATTACATTTTTTGACCCCTCGCCGAGACCCATTTCCGCTAATTTCCCAAGCTGTCACAAGGCAGCACCTAAGATGTAGTGCCTAGGCAGCACCTTGCCTGCCTAGGCGGGTGCCTAGACACAGGACGCCTTATGGTCCCTCCTAGTAAGTGCCTAGTCGTTTTTTGAATTTTTTCGCCTATACGACCACTTAGGCGGTCGGGCGGGCGAATTTTCGAACATTGGTTATAGTTCTTTATAATATATTGGACTGCGATTGGCTAACCAAGGGGTTGATTCTGCTTCAGATTCTCGCTCATCCGTTCTAGGGAAGAAATCTCATTCTGCAATTTTAAAATTTTGGAATCTTAATACTTCCCATTAGGGATCGAGATCCTGAGGCACACAAATCCAGGTTCCCCAGCATCATATCTTAAACTGAATCGAGGTTCCGCCATTGTGGGATTGAGATACCATTGAGATGCAACCCCGAATCATAACCAAATGTATCGAGTTCAATACTTGGAATTGAACCTGACAACTATTACTACTTCGAGTCTTCGATGAGGAAAGGGTGGTTTCATCGGCATGGCTATGTGATGGCTATTGTGCACAAAATTGCCGTGGCTATGCAACTACAATTTAATAAACATTAATAAACAACTCTTTCTTTTATGTATATATAATTTGGGCTTCATCTTAATATGTATTTTAGTAGTTACTTATTCAAGAAATAAGGACAAGCAGGATTGTTGCTAATTTACATTAAGTAAACTACACTTCTAGAAATGTAAAAAATAAAAATAAAACATAAATAAATTATTTTTTAAAAAACCTTTTATAAAATATGAATTTCGTGAAAAATTATTGCTTAACTCATCATCATCGTCCAAGCCTTTTCCCAACTATTTGGGATCGGCTACACGAATCGTGCTCCGCCATTCCATTCCAAGGAATGGAAGGATTGGATTTTTTTTGAAATATTTAGTATAAGTTTGAAATTCAAAATTATTAATTAACCAAAATGTTGTACAGACTGCACTCCCGACCTAGGAAACCCTAGTTAAGTGCTCTCGTGGTCTTTGTATGATTATCATTTGTATGTGGATCGATATTCAAGGTGTGTAGACATGATTTCTATCCAAGGGCTATTCCTACCATTCATGATCCTGCTTTCCCGATCATCATTTGTAGTATACTTGCTCTAAAATTAGTTAGGAAGAGCATTCTTCATTGGAATTTCCCTAATTTAGGTTTTAGGTCTATTGGTGTAAAATGTGGATTCGGCTGGCTAGGCGAGTGCCTAGAACTCTAGACTCTAGGTGGCCGATACAATTTCTTTTTCTTTCCGCTCTTTTTTTTTTTCAGTGGAGGGGGGAAGGCACAAGGGGTTAGTGCCTTTTACTGGGGGTTTGGGTTGGATACCAAACACTTCATCTTTAATGATTTACAAAATCAAAACTTATGAAAAATCATATAACAAAAATCCAAATATTCTAATGATTGAAAAAGTTACTAACACCACACCAAATATTAAAAAGAAATCATCAAAAAATTGAAAAGGGGCAATAAGTATAGAAAAGTGATTTTATTGTCTCTTTTCAATTTTATGACAATGTTAGGACTAATAAAGTAAAAAGAAACCTAGTTACGTTTTAGTTTTATTGACATTATATTGAGTTACCCAATTTCAATAAAATGTCAAACCCTCTCTTTAATAGGGACCAAAAATCGATAATTAAACCTAAGGAAAAGGCACAATACCAATGATCTTAGGCAAAAAAGAGAAATCAAAATCCAATATGCAAAAGAAAACACCATTGAACTTAGAAGCAAAAATTGAAACGCACTAACCTTCGGAAACTCAATCAATGAATGCTCAAATTAAAGAGCTTTGGTTGCCGAAATGCCTCTTTTACCCCACTTCAATCTCACAAACCATCGGGTTGAGTACGTTTTAGTTCCACAAGAAATAAAAAAAATTCAAGAAATTGGAACTTGTAAATGTGTTTTTTCTTCAAAAAATCTCATATTTTTGGTTTTTGATCTTCTCTCTCTCTCTACAAAATAGGGAAATAGGGTTTTGGGGGCCCAGAATGCCCCATAGTTGTTGGGGTCGAGAGGAGGGGGATCGTTAAAGGCTAGAAAATTCCAATGGTTTGAAGCACTGTCTATACAACGCATATGTTATCGAGATCCCTAAATGTGACGGATCTTGATTTCGACTTTTGGGTATCCAGATATTGGGGATCTTGGTATGAACCTTGTGGGATCTAGCTACTCAACCTGAAAAGGAGTATATATATATATATATATATATATATATATATATATATATATACTACCACTACTTAGAGAAGAATACGATAGTAGTT
>NW_006499436.1:2447557-2471824 GCF_000471905.2 Amborella trichopoda
AAGTATAGTATATATATATATATATATATATATATATATAAAGTACTTCCCAACGCCTATAGGNGAAAAATGAACAGTGATTTTGCTACCCCTCATCACCGTCCAAAGTTCATCGCACGGTCACGATTATCCGGTAGTATTTCATTTTTCATTTTTTTTTCTACAAATCGAAATGATATGAAATTTGGAAGTTGTGTACATATTACTGAGTCACAACTAATAAAAATATAAAAAAAATAATTTGGAGCGTGTGTACGTATTCTGGGTTATTTTGGTCAATTTATTTCATGTAAAATATTTTTTTTATATTTTTTGTAGATTCGCCTATTTTTGATGAACACGCTCCAAATTTCAGATCATTTTGATTTGTAGAAAAAAAAAAAATGAAAAATGAAACACTACCGGACAATCGTGTCCGTGCGTTGAATTTTGGACGGTGATGAGGGTAGGCGAAACCACTATTCATTTTCACCTATAGGCGTTTTGTAGTATCTTCCATATATATATATATAGTCTAGGATTCTATACTTTATTTAAATTAGGGACCTCCTTATTTATAATTAGCAAGCAATTCAACTATATTAATAGTATGGTTGCATTGCTAGCTGACTATAAATGAAAAAAATCATTCAGTTTTGGTCATTATCTTGGTCTTTAAGGTGAGGATCGAGATCTTAATAGTGGGGATTGAGATCCCTAATAGTAGGGATTGATATCCCAAAATTCAAAAATCAAGATCCCTTTAGGATCCTTTTTTCATGGAGTGTCATAGTGAGATTCAGTGCGGGATCGCCCACTAGGTTGGAAGATCCCTGCAACTATGGAATGCCTCCCAAAAACCCTTTCTCCCCTTTAGAATGGGGGAAAATAACGAGAAATACATACATCCTCCTGGCTTCTAGGCGCCTGCATTGGGCATAAGGCAAGCACTTAGAGGCACGCCTACGCTCTGGGCGATGCGCCTAGAGGTATCACTCGCCTAGTCGCCCCGGTGGGCAAATTTTATGACCTTATTTAAATCCAAGTTTGTTCTTTACAAAATGATGTGCTGCCATGAACAAATGGCAGCGATTCAAAAGTGACTCAATACCTTTCAGCTTTCTTTCTGGCCTCCTGTTTGTTCTGATGGATTCAATGTATTGATCTGCAGAAAACCAAAGAGGACTTGTCTTCAGATATTAATAGAGTTGATGGTAATCTGAACGATTGTGCCCGAATCACTGCTGCTACTGAAGAAAAGGTCGGGAATGTTTCTTGTTCAGTTACACTAGTTATTGGCATGTTAAGTGTGCACATGCATGCATGTGTGTGTCTTTTATGGATATTGATTTTCATTTCATCGTTTTATAGGTGGTCCTATTACGAGATGATCTAAAGCTGGTTGGTGTTGATGTTCAATCTGTTCATCGTGCAGTTCGATCCCTGGTGATAACTATCTTCTTTTATTCTTTTATTAGAATATGGGTTGATTACAATTTTCTTCTATCATTGGCTTTTCTATTGCACTATTAATTGGTGATACAGATCTTACTGTTTCTTTGTGTGACTCAGGAGATAAAAATTGGTCGGATAGAACAGAAACAGGTAAGCCTTATTTTAAGGTGGTAAATGATTGAACTGCTGAGGAATTTATGGCAAGTGCATGCAGTGATGCTTCATGTGTTTTTGTGAAATTTTGTTGCAGGATTATTCAATTAAAGGGGTGTCCCACTTGTGTCAGTTTGTACAAAACCTGGAGGAAGGACAACAAAGGGAGTTTATTCAGGCAAGAAAAACTTCTTATGCATTTGAATTACCTGCTATATTAACTCAAGTACCACTTACATTGAAACATAACATATTCCAAAGCCATGAACAACCTATAATCAACACACGAGTGCTCGCCCTCACAAACTCATACTGCATTCCAAAGCTTTAGCTCGAGTAGTTTTAGAATATGGGAAGCTAGGGATTGGATTATGTTGTCATTTTGTTTATGGATTTCACAGGCATCACCATCTAGCAGTTCGTCACTGCCAGCCCTAGAACTTCCACTGCATAGGGTAAGTGCTTATGTTCTAAAGAAATGTATAGCATGATATGACATACCATGATACAATGGAGTAGGTGTATGGTACTGTCTGCCGTCTGTTCCTTATGGTTGGGTGCATATTGACTACAATTCACTTTCCATTGGTTTACTGATCATGGGGGCTCCTTTCGAGTACTGGTTACAGTGCTCTATTGGATAATTGTACACTTCAACTTTGTCTGATACATACTTTGAGAGTCTAAAAGATTTCTGACATTCTTTCTTTATGCGGCAATAGACCTTGTCCACACCACCTGTAAGGCTTGCTCTTGAGGTACCGTCTCCATCTTTTGATTCAAAGGTCAGTAACATGCACTTTTTTGAATTATGTCATGTACTCTTGCCTAAACCTGTTGTGGGGCTTGTCAAGAAAGCTGTATTAATTTATCAAGAACAAAACTGCTTTTGCTTTATGCCCAAATCCAGAATTCGTCGAATTACATGTAATTGACATGTATGGACTGCAAAAGCTTTTTTTTTAACCTCTCCAATGGCCACTTCTTTTAACAAACAAAAATCAGAAATTAGGTTGAATTCCCTTTGATAACCAGAAGCTTCTTTGTTATTTATTTTGTGTTTTTTCCTATAAATGATGCCTTTTCTTATATTTTGAGTAGAAATTTGTCTGTGTTGACCATAATGTTCGATTATGCCATTTTAAATTTCTTTGCATTAAAAAGTGGAATATCCCACTCTAAAAGCTGGAAACCCTTTAAAGTTTGGAATGGAGTTGCTACAATTTTTTTCTCCATTTTATCAAAACAGTATTCCACTTTTAATTTGGCTGATATTAAAGGTATTCTAGTTATTTGTTTTGTTTCTTAGCTGCATCTATTCCTAGATGTGAAGCATGGACCGGACTCTCTCTCTGGCATTCTTCTTACCCTAAAACTCATTTCTTTTCCATCTACTTTCAGATTTCTCAACCTCTGCAGAGGCAGGCTTCCGCTTCAGGCCTCCAGGTTAATTTTAATTCCCATTCTCTCTCTCTCTCTCTCTCTCTCTCTCTCTTATTGACCCTTCTCTCTTCAGGTGCTACATGGAATATCCACCCCTATCAAGGCAGACAATCCTCCTGCTGATGGAACCCAAGCTTCAGGGGAGCCCCAAAGGGGCGAATCTTCGAAATCTAGTCAATCTGGTTGGCGGCTTCCTAGTTTACTTACGCCATTTATTACAAGGACTCATAGTGCAACTTCCTCCTTCAAATAAAATCAGATACAGCAGAAGACCGTTCGGATTTTGTAGATTCTGTAGATAATCATCTACTTTTACAGCATCGCTTAAGATAGGTTGAATCATTTCTTGGTGGTTCTTGTCACCAGCCTTGAATTATTTTGGCCTGAAGTAAAAAGAGAGAGGAGTGGTTATCTCCCTTTTATTTTGTGGGGTATTTATTGGATTATGCCACTCAAATTCAGTTTCTAGTTTTTGGGGTTCTGCCAATTTCAAGGTTTTTGTTGATGAGCTTTGTGATGGAGGTCATGTAGGCAGTGGTCTTTTATTCTTATGCTCAAGAAAACGGAGGAGAATGAACAAATATGATCCCCCTCTGATAAGTGAGTGTATTCAAAAGTACCTTCACTTTCCATTTATAGAAGATAATGAACTACATTTGGTAGTTTTGAGATCTGTTTTTTTACAATCTCTGCCTGTGTTTGTATGCGTATGTTACAGGGAGATATGCTTGAACAAAACCCCATGCTATTAGACTAGATGGTTAGCAGGTTTAGATAGACTACAACCTCGCAGGGCCTTGATGGAGTTGAGTTTTTTCTTTCATAGGATTTTAAAGGTTTTTTCATGCAAGAAAATGTAGATAAACAATTTAAAGATATATGAAAACCAAAAGCTGATATACGTAATATTAGATTCATTTGAATCAATATCCTCAATGTAGAAATGAAATTTTTAGTTAAATTTGCAGGTACAACGATGGATGTGCAAAAGAGCAAGAACAACATAATGTAGTAAAAATAAGCAAAAGAGGGGGGACGTAAATGAGCAGAGAGAGAGAGAGAGGAACTGAGTATGAAAAGGATTAAGATCGATAAGAAATAGAAGGGTCAAAGTGGGGTGAAGAAAGTGGATCGAAGGAATAATAAGAAGAATCATCATTATCTTAACTTTTTCCAATTAGTTGAGGTCGGTTAAATAACAATAAAAATAAACAAATGAAAAAGAGGATGGAAAAAGGAAGTAGGAAAAATTAGTGTTGATTCGCTCAATGCATAATGAAATTTATATTGGCGAGGCCCTGTCTAGCTGATCGGTTCACAGGCTCATTTCTTTCTCTATTGATATGGACAGTAAATTTTTCACCTGTCGAGGTAGGACTTGACATCCTTCATGGTGGGTATAATCGCCGAAGCAAACACGCATTGGAAGCCTTATTCATGGTGGGCTTTAATCATCATGAAGCAAACACACATTTGAAAACCATATTTGGGGCATGTATCTGATCTGAATTTTTAAATGTACACTCTTTTCCTATGAATGGATAGGAAAATGAGAAAATGTACCTTAAAAAGTGTTTTCTTTCACCCAATGAGCATAGGACTTCGGAATGATAAGATCTAGGTTTTTGAGGGATTTTCTTATTCCAAAATGTTCAAATGACCTTGTTATCTGAAGAAATAAATGATTTTTAGTTCTTAAATTCATAAAACTCAGTGAAAGAGACGGATTAGATTGATTGTTAGAGAAATACTGAATTCGAAATTTCTTTAGTGCTTTTGGGATTTGATTGTTTCGATAAAAAGAGCGCTTGCAAAATTTAGGGTCATAAAAATATCATGGACATGGCTTTTTATAAAAGTTGTTTCATTATGTTACTATGAAACAATGCCGTGAAATCTCTCCTCTTGAAAGGTCTCAATTTAACTTAGAATTAAGGAACTCAACTATCAATGGGAGTTTACTCGGTGTGCATCAATAGTACTCATTTATTTTCAAAAAAATAAAATAATGCAATTTAAAGTTTATGCAGTTTTTAATAAATATGCTATTAACTACTGATTAAGGATTATGGTGTTATTAAAATGATATGCACTCTCCCCAAATGTCCTTTAAATACTTCAAAGCTAGGGGTATTTTAGTCAAAGAATCTAACGTTGGTCGGCAGAAATAGAGCAGGGGGGGGTTTGTATTGGATAGGTGTATCCCATTGCGCATGCATGTGTCAGTTTGGGATGAATGACTTTTTTTTTTCCCTGGTTATGCGTCTAGGGAGTGATGTAAATGTAATATCCAAAGACTTCTAGCAGCAATTGCAGGACTCTAAAATTCTAGGGATGTGACCTTCTCAACCCAAAAACCTCAGATTCTAAACCTCACCCTCTCACTTGAAAAAGATAATGTGTCGAGATTGAATGCAGTTGGTTTGAAAAAGATAATGTGTCAAGATTGAATGGAGTTGGTCTAATATTTCGGGGTGAGATCCAAGTATTAAAAAACTTAAAATTCAAATTTTCTCTTTTAATTAGGTGCTTCCCAAAATTTAAGATTGAAAAAATTTGCCCAAGTAGGTCATCTACCCGCAGACGATTGGTCTGGTTGCACCCATGGAAGTATCGGTATGCTGGCGTCCCTTCCCTGTTGTAGTTGTGGATGATAAACTCTCAGATTTTGTTGAATGTAAAGCAAGCCATGCAACCTAAACACTCACCTCATGCCATTGCCTACTCTTATGAAACTAACTCAACAAATAGCAGGCAATGCTGATCTAATCTGTGTTCATCACTGAGCCCGAGGGTTATAAATTCTGGCATCTTCTAAGTCCTCATCTGGCAGGGGAGTATTGCACTCCTGGCTCTCGTAAGGTACATTAGCTTGGGATAGCCAGTCTTAGCCCCATACAAAGAAGACTCGAGCTCGCAAAGACTCTATCTTGAAAGGTTTTTGGGGGGCGAGAAAGAAGTCCTTGCTCGGGATATCGGTCCGGTTCCCTTCTCCTGAATAAATGTGGCTGGCATAACCATGATTCTGACTTCTGAGCATGTGGGGACATTGCTCTCTTGAATGATTGTGATTGATTCGGAGGCCAGCTCCATCATGCCAAACCTTTTTCAGGGTAGTGGCAATTTTACTTGGCCCGTAGTATGCACTGGATAGATATGGTTGAGCCAAGGGCGAACCTCTTTCTGTGCGCCATCTCGCAAGCCACACATATGAATTCAGCCCTTGTGACGCCCGTGGAGCTGGGCATGATGAATTTATGGAAGAACAACACCTGGTAAGCGGCAAGGCAAACATGGACTTCCAATTGCTGTGGCCGAGGTGGCATCTGAACTTCAATGCCAGAATCTCTTTGTTTGAATTAAACTCATAATTTAGGAACTGGGCTTGGGCTTGAGTGGTTAGAAGCTGACATCACATAACACTAAATCTCAAGTTTGATTCCTACCACTGGATTACCCATCTGTTATTCGTTATTTAATTATCCAAAAAAAAGAGCTAAACTAAAACATTTGTTTTTTACTCGGGGGCTATGTTACCCCAAAAGAAGTGCACAAGCTATACCATCTGATATGTGACTTCCATTTTATGTGCAACTGCCACTAACTCTTCATACACCATGAACAACTCTTTCAACCCTGCTGATGGGGGGGCCTTGTTCAAGAGTTCGCACTATAAGGCGATTGAGTTCTAGGGAATGAATTCGTCATACCTATTCCCTAATAAATAAATGCTTTCTATGTAGTGTAAGTCTAGGAAGGAAATATTGGCTTCATTGTGGTTGAGAATTTTTGTGTGGTATCAGGGCTCCACATCCAGCAATGGGCTTCGATGATGTGAGCACCAGTCATATAGCCATGCCAAGCATTGACAGGCATCGAGCAATCCTGCTCAGGATAGGGGTGGCAATGGACCCGGAACCGACTTGAGACCCGAGGGGTACACCCGATCCTAGTTAGGGTCCAAATCTTGTACCCGAACGCTATTTGGATATGTGTTTTGGTCCGAATATGAGCCTTATAATATCTTTCGGGTTTAAATATAGTTAATATATAGATATTTTAATTTTTGGGCCAGACCCGGACTCGATCCAACCCGTTGTCAGCCCTACCTAGGATAGGATTTGTCGAAATTGCCAACATATGTCTTGCGTCGAGAAGAAGTGGCCGCTTAGATTATGGCTCTCATCCTCCCATCTAAGGCCCTTGCTTCCCCATCAAAGGTTGGTTGAGTTGAGGATTATTTGGCTAGATCCGGTATCTGCCACGATATGGCTCAACCGAGGGCACTGGCTTAAAACCATCCATCAATAACGATTGGACTAAGTTAATTGACTACTAGTCTCTACCATTATACATCCTAATCGATGGTCACAAAGTATAACAATCCATCCATAATAAATGGTCTACGTTCCTTGATCACCTATCTCAGCCATTAAGGGTGGCAATGAGTTGGGTGGTATAAAACTAGCGTTTGGGCCACAAAATGTGGCCATATTGTCGAGCTACGGCAACCTGAGGGTAGGGGTGGGCCATGCCTAGGCAATGACCACAATAGGGTCAGCTTGGTTCTGCCCGGCCTAACTTTTTTTTTTTTCCTTTGGTTATATTTGAACTAGCTCGCCTTGACTAGGCCAAGATTAGATCAGGGCTTGAGCTTCTTCGGCCCTGTCCGTGTAGGGGCAGTTGGACCTGTAGGGATCTAGGCTAGGGCCAAGGCTAGCCTGGCCCGTTGCCAGCCCTATCATCAGCGATACAACTCAATCGAGGATCAAAACTTAGAACCATCTGTAAACACACCGTCCAAAATTGGTTTTATTTTCAAGTCCTTGAACCTTGAAGCATATTAGCCTAGTAAATCAGACACATTAACCCATAGTCCAAACTTGGACCATAGTCTAGTTGTTGGATATTCCCCAAAATATTCCCAAAGATCCTATTTAAGAAGCTAATATCCAAAATATGGGCAGGTCCTTAATCCAGAAAAGGAAAAAAATAAATGAAATTGTCTTAGGACCAGAAACTAGACCGGACCATTTCCAGAGCACACTGCTAACCTTGCAGCATTGTTTGGAAGCCTAAAGGGCTTAGCAATGCGGACCACAGCTTTTGCATGGATGGTCCATATCTAATTTGGACCGCTGCGTTCCGTAAGTTTCTTCTATAAAAAGGGATCTTCAGTGCTATCCTGGGGTTTCCCTTCTCTTGAGACTAGAAACCCTAACCTTAGCCTCACAAAGCTTTGTGGTCCAAAGCCTAGAAGAGCTCTAGGTGCCTGAAGCCCTAAACTCTCTACAAACCCAAAAACACAAGGAGAAGAACATCCTTCCTAGCCAAAGCCCTAGAAGAAAATTCCTTGAAGTATTCAAAACAACCTCTGGATCTCGAAAACTCAAAGTTCAAGGGGCTCAACACCATCTGTCTTATTTCGGCCCCAATTCCAAGAGCCGGGTCTAGAAGTCCGACTTCATAGGAGTATCTTTCCTTTACTTTATTTTATTATTTGCTTTCTTTTCTTGAATCTTTTCAAAATTCTTCACCTTGTTTTTTTAATTTTTTAAAGATTCATTTTCTTAGTTTTACACGAATCTAAGTCAACTCAATTACCGAATTATGAAAAAAAAATCTTTTGGGATTGATTCCTCATAAACTATAATTTGACATAACCCATTCTTTATTGATCTTCTAAATAACAACTTTGGACACGAACTTATTTTGTGTGTAAACACCATCCATCTATAAAAATTGGTCTATGTTCCTTGACCGCTGGTCTCTTTGATGATATGACTAAATTGTGGATCACAGCATAGAGCCATCTATCAATATCAAATGGTCACAGTTCCATCACCGCATGCCTCTTCTATGATGCGACTCAACCATTTATAATATTGATTCAATTTCCTTGACCTTCGGTCTCTGCCATGAAAGGGCTCAACTACCACCCAAATAATTAGAATCATGTTTTTTTTGTTTTGTTAACATAGCATAAATCCCTTGACCTCCAGGGCATGATTCAGCAACCAATAGTGAGCCAAGACCTAGACAACCTTAGGGACCCCTCATCTCTAAGGCCCCTTTGACTTCAAAACACTCGATCAAAATTGAGAGTCCCTTGTTCATGACTCAAAAAGAAAAATGGAATACTACTTTAATTCAAGTCCCAACTCCGGGTTTGGGCTTGTAGGCACGATTTCGCACCAAGTGGGCCTACAATTCCCTCTTTTTTTCTTTATTTTTATTTTGTTGCATCTTTATCATAGTTTATTCTTTTTCTAAACCCTTTCTATCCGTCTTCTTTTGTCTTTGAATGGTGGATGTGCCTTTGGGATATTGAACTTTTGGCTTAACCTCCTTTGAAGCCGTTGGCATGTGTAGACACTTCCTCCGAATTTAGTTTTATTTCAGAATTCTGAAAGCCTTGAAGCACACTATCCTAATACGCCATAGTTACATTAAACCATAGTCAACCTGGACCATATTCCGCCCAAAATATACCCCAAATATTCCTTCGATATTCCAAATATCTTTAATATCCCATTGTAGGAAGCCAAATATTCCTAGGTTTTCTAAATATCGAAGTTAGGAAACCAAATCACCCAAAATAGGTTAGTCCCAATGCAAATTAGAGAAAAAATATTCGAAAATCGGTCAAACCGAGATTTTTTTAGGGTATTTTCATCCATCCTTTTCATCAATGAACACAACCGTATTTCCCATATATACACCCTAATCCTAGTTCATCAAACCTAAATCCTAGACTTAGGCCACTAGAACCCTAGATTTATGAAGCCTAAATCAATAATAAGTCAAAGATAAACAAACTTTTTCAGTCAAATCCCAAGCCGTAAAGCAAATTCTTAGGTGTCTTTCTCTTCCCCGGCGTACGTTCCTCCCTTCGGATCATCAATGTAAAGGATGGAGCATATACTCAATCTTCACTATCAAATCCGGGCCCAACTCCAAGAGCTAGGCTTCCAAGTCCTTTCTTTCTTTTAATTCATTTTTTTTATTGTGTTCTTTATTTTTATTATTACTCTTTAGCCGTGTTCACAGTGCAGATTTGGAATTAGATAAAAATCTCCCTAATTTAATGCTATAAAATCAGTCAAATAAATAGATCATTAGAGATGCATGGGACCAGTTGAATTACCACTTGGAGGCAAATTAACCATGATGGACCAATTCTCCTTCATATTGTTGGCAGTGACAACTTAATTTTCCTTGCCAAAAGCAAAAGCTACTGCAAAAAAAAATCTATTAGGAAAATAAACTAAAGTTGAAAGAAAAAGAGGAGAAAACTTACCAACCCGGGCCAATGGCTCAGGACACGCGAAACCCAGGGTTGCCACCCATATTAGACCATATGTTGTTTATACCTTTTTTCTTCTCCTTTCTTTAAAACTTAACCGAAATTGATTAATTGAATAGGCTAAAATTATCTAAAATTGGTTTAAAAAGCAATTTGAACTCTAGGGTTTGGCTTCCTAGATCTAGGTTAGGATTCTAAGGCACTTAGATTTCTAGGTTAAATGCTATCGAGGCTCAAGGATAGGGTTTCTTAAACTAGGTATTGGGTGTGTTTTTAGTCACGTACAAAGACCGGATGCAGTTTGATGCAAGCGCAATAGCGATAGGCCAGCCAAGCATCATACGAGGCTCAGTGAAAAATGAAATTCCCCATGTGATATAAAATATATGACATGATCAAGATCCATCATATAAGAGGCCTGATATGCCTAAAATAATCTTGACTCATCGGTTAGTCCCTAGATGTCCTAACTCAGGATTGATATAATACCAAGACCCCTAAACATATTCAACTTTGATTTAAAATGGTGAAGCCAGTTTGAGACAAGTTTTAAGATACATATACTCCTAAGGTTCTATACACGCCTATCCATGTGATATATGGGGGAACATATACGTTTTGATATTGGCATCGACCGTTAATTATGAACGTATGTTATAACTTATGGTTCATAATAAGAGATCATGAAGACATTTCTATTTGAGACGAAACTCTGGAATACATATATTCCTGGGCACATAAATGACTCTCCAATGGATACTGGATGAGTTCTGAGTGAGATGCAATATGACTTTTAAAAAGATCTGTCGTATGTTGAAATAATGAGGTTTTAACAGACGGAGCTTAAGGGGAGCCTCGTCATATGTTGATATATTGAGGTGAATACCTAAGATGTACATGTTAAGGCCTCATATGCCTTAAAGTCCAAGGGTAATATGACTTGGGAAATATTTGGACTTGGCTTAACCCATGTCCGCATCCACTGTAAGTTCAGATATCCCTTAACTGACACCTTGAAGCTTGATGCCTTCGAGATTAAGCTGAGACACTCAGGAAACCATGTTCGAGACGTTGTGACCCTCTCCCTAAAGTTTTGTATTTGTTGGAGGTGGGATAACCAATTGTCCGTATATCTCGAGGTTAGAACTTTAAAAGCCTCATGCCTCGTACATTCCAAATGGAATAATATTCGGCCATTGATATTGGAAATTCTCCCTTAATGCAAGGAATTTTCTCATGAAATCGAGACCATTAGATCCTTGGTTCAAATATTTTATCACCTTTAAAAGGTATGGAAATATTCTATACAAATGAAGAAAGTATATATCCAGCTGGTTGAGCAGAGAAGCAAACTAACGAGTAATGAAGGAGGACATGATCCTAATTTTTCTCACAAGACAGATCAGTTGAATCGCAAGACCGCACATTCAAATTCAAAAGAGGATGGTTGACCGAACGTGATAAGAACATATTCAAATTAGTGTATGGTTGAGACTAGGACCAAAAGATTTACTCGTGAATTCAAATTTGTGTGAAGCGCCACGTTTGAATTCAAGCCTACGTGAAGTTAGCTCACCTAATCCAAAATTCTGCCCATGTATTCAAATTCATATAAGAGATAAGGACGGGGATGAGGATTCGGCGTGACGGTTAGGGAAAGGTTAAGCACCATCAAGAGATCACCGATACAGATTAAAAGGGAATATTTTGTGGTTATCAAAAGGATATTGAACTTTAGCACTTGGAAAAGATAATAAAAGCTCTGTTAACCCTAAAGAGGCGAGGTTCACATATTTGTCTTTGAGATCGACACTCCCTGTGAGGACATATCTCATTGCCATAGGTTGATCAAATATTGATGACAGTGCTAAGATTGAATGAGATAAAAGAGAAAGAGAAAGAAATTGAATCCAGGTTCTGAAATATCCGCTTGAGGCCCGTTCTAAAAAAAGGAAGCAGACATAGGATTAACATCCCTGCCATAGATCAGGTATACGGGGTTGATATCCCATTTGATGTTATCTCCTTTTTTTATTCAGTTTGTATCTATGTATATCTTTCTTATTAAAAACGAATGTATAGGTCTTGATGCTAGATTCAAGGGTAACTGGCCTTTTTTACTTTCCCTATACTATTTAGTCAATGTAAATTGTAATAAGAGATTAAACTCCTGGAACTATTCCGTTCCCAGTATATGATATATGAAAAACCTGTGTTTCTATTATATGGAATACATGGGCGAATATGGCCCCGAGTGTGATGTTTTCTGGTAAAGAAATTAATTGGAGTTCGTGCATGTTTTAATTATATTTTTAAAACATCCTCATCCCTTTTATAAGATTCACATTTTAGAGCATCCACTAGGTTTTTTTTTCGAGATTTCGATATGGAAAATTAAGGATATCCTATACAAAATTAAGGTTTTGGGATATGTAAGGCTAAAGCTCTCTAGAACTCTTCAAGGCATGAGATCTTTAAGGATTGAATGGATTCCGTAAGGATTTCATGGGTTGAATGAATGACCCAGATTGAGTTCCTTTTATAGGCTTTCCTACATGATTAAACACGTTTTAGGAGCTTATCCATCGTGTATATCTCAAAATAATTTTATCTAATATGATCAAAGTCGGTGGACCTCCTACCGTCTATATTGTTTCTGGCCAGACAACATACCTCCTGTTGCCTATGTGTTCTATGGTTCACAAGGATTAAAAGGGGTATAACGATGGACCTCCTATTGTTTGAGACTTGCTAGGCAAGACGACAGACCTCATGTTGTTTGGGATTGCTGCTCAAATCTCGAGATTTTGATCTTGTTAATATTTTCTTCTTGCTGCGAGATTTTGGACCACTTTCAAACTTGGAATTCTATCCTAATTCTCAAGTCTTCAAGCCTTTTAATATTCTAGATAGCTTACTAGGATTTTTGGATTAAACATAATATTTCCTAGAGTTTCTAGAAGATAGGGACCATGATATAGGGATAGCGAACTATAGGGATTGTAGACTAGGATGTGTTAGCTTGTGTGGTCCCTAGGGGTTTATGAGGAATATCCAAAGGACTTTTAATAGATTTTGGGGTAATTAGAGTTTTAAAAATTAGGGAAAAATAACCAACATAAAAATAGGAAAAAATAACCAATTTATGCATCTTTTCAGATTTTAAACAAATCTAAGCTTGCTTGGCAATAGGTTTATGAAGAATAGGTATTCTTAGGCTGATTTCTTTGTAGTTCCAAATTTGACGGAACTCACCACTTCCAACTTTTAAAATTTAACTTTGGCCACAATCTCAGACTAATCTGACTTTGTTTAGTCTAGTCACTTTTACAACCGCATGGAAACATTTTGGTGCCCACAGTGGGGTTCAACGAGCTTGGGATTATGTTAAATTTGATTAAAAAAAATGCTTGCCTTCAGTCTAAGAGCTATTTCTGACATTTCAGAAGTAGTAAATTAGAATATAGACAAGACGAAAGAGTCAAGAGTGCATTCTGGTCTAGTGATTCACTGTGTATTATTGGGACATAAGATCCTAGCGACGCACAATGCGTCTCTGGGCGTTTATGACTCCAGAAGCTCCTTGTTTATGATGCAGGAAAGAAAGGTGGAAAATTAAATCCACATTTTTCTTGAATATCAAACAAATAAAAATCAACAAGAATGGAGAAAAAATATGGCATTAAATTAAGCTAAGAACTTTCTTCTTACATAAATAACATAAGCATATTAAAATTTGACATCTAGCTTTTTATATGCCTATGAAATCTTAAAATTAACTTGAGACCCAAGTAAACATTCAAGACTTTTAAATACTCCTAAACAATACTTAAATTTTAAAAATACCCCTATGAACAGTAATGCATGGACAATATCGTGAACAATACCCATGAACAGTACTGGTGAATAGTAATAATAATAATAATAATATATAAACCAAGTATTAAAGATTAACCCTACAATATAATTCCTTAGAAATTAACCTTAAAATAAAATAAAATATATACCCACATCCATGAAGTTAAAAAAATTAAATTAAATGAAAATTTCAATCACTCAGCTCTTGATCATCATTCTCCCCTAGTTGGAGAAAATTTGCCCTTGAGTTTTGAAATGAGTTGATAGGAATCCTCATCTAGCGACAAGTTCTCTCTCAACCCGAATATTGCGGATTGACATTCAGGCTTGCAATTGGAAAATATGAGTCATAGTCTTGATCAAAATATCTTTGATAATATCTTCAAACAAGTTGTTGAGAATTTTGATGCACCCAGATTTAGTAGCCTGGCATTGTAGGGATAGAACCCTCTAATTGGAAACACGAAAGGTTAGCCCCACCATTGGTGACAGAAATAGTTCTTTATGGTGCTTGTCCCTATTACCTCATTTCTCAACTTCTTACTGTCTTACTCTAAAATCTCAATAGGCTCGAGCTCCTCTAGGTTCAAGTCAACATATTGCTTGTCTATCTTTTCATTCATGAGGAAATTAGATATCTTTGCCTCCTCAAGGCCAACTTTTTTCATTTCATCTTATTCTTTACAAAAAAATAGGACCTTCGTCAAAGATAGGGTCAGTCGTGACATAAATGAAGGATGATTCTAATTGAAGATTCAAACCTACTTGTTCTTTACCTTCAACTAGTTCTTCATCAAACCTAAGCAGATTAATTTTAATGTTGAAATCCCACAATCAACTCCCCCGAACGTGAAACTCTGCATGCAGAGTGCATGCATAAAACGGGAATTTTCAACCGTCATCCTCCATAAAAACCCTCACAATTGGACTATTCATGTAGATTTCTCTTTGTTAAGGGTACACTATTGCTATTCTCGTTTGCGCAACAGTTGTATAACTCTCGACGTCAAGTTGTTGATTTCCTTGTATATTCGATTAGATCGGCATCCTTATGGCTAAGAGCTACAAAACCAGCCATCACAATCTCTAGCTACCTTCAAGCTGTGCTCTGATACCACTAAGAAAGTCAGAAATTAAATCTATATGTTTTCCGATTGTCAAATAAGTTAAAATCATCAAGAATGGAGAAAAACCATAGTTGTAAATCAATCCAAGAGAAGAACATTCTTATTTCATAAAATTAAACTAATTCTAAGTAACATAAGCCCCAAAATTTGACATCCAACCTTTTATAAGCCTATGAAACTTTAAAATTAACTTGAGACCCAAGTAAAATTTAAAACTCTAAAGTACCCCTAAACAATACTTAAATTTTAAAAATATCCATGTGAACAGTAATACGCGAACAACACCTGTGAAAAATAACATGAACAGTACCCATGAATAGTAATCATGGATAGTAAAAATAAGAAACTAAGTATATTGGAGATTAACCCCACAATATAATTCCTAAAAAATTAAGCCCAATAAAAAAATAAAATGTACACCACATCCACGAAATTTGAAATATAAAATTAAATTAAAATTTTCAATCACACAGCTTTTGATATCCGCCATTTTCTTGGTACAAACCTCAGACTTGATCCAGAGACCACCATAATCCACTGGGAGGACCCAGGGCTCATATGTTCCTTAAATGCTGGCATTAACTAAACCCCAGTGGGCTCTGTCCTACCCAGGTCTCAGTTTCCTTTTTTGTTTTCATTCACTTCAATTATTGAAAAACATAATAATATTTACTTCGCTTTATCCTACTTCCCATATTTGAGTAGCTTGAAGTATTTTGCTTACAATACTTAGTTTGATTTCTTTGTGCTTGCCATAATTTTACATCCACTCACAAGAGTGTTATTTTTCACACACAATTGCACATTCTTAATGGGATACCCAAAAAGCTATTTCATATTTTTCAAAACCCCTAAAACCAGTGTAAAGAGTAATGAGGGGCAATATTCGGCTAGAAGTCGGGACAATTGGGAGTTGTGGAACCTTAAGGTGAGTAACCCTCCACAATTATTCGCCTTAAGAGCACCGCACAATAGTAAGACCAAAACTTTTCCTCAAGTGGTAAGCTCGTACCTGTTTGAGTGTATCTAGACTTGGGCCATATTTTAGCTTTTTCTCTGACAAGGAACCTACCTACCAACTTGGAGGTACATAACTCTGGAGAAAATTATGTCAAACCTTTATGTGTGGTGGTTGCTTAGATTAGACTAGGCTAGGTTGGCTTAGATTAAATATAGGGAAAATATCTCCTTATCTCCTATTTTTTACTTCTATATCTCATGAGATTCAAATATTGAAAATATTACTTGTAAGCAAAAGGTTTCCATCTTTTCTATCTTACAACCCTTGGACCTCTTTGATCATGAATTTTTGACCCAAACAAAAACTAAAATGACACTTTCAATACTTTTATTTTCCTTTCACGTTTCTCTCAAAGCACTTCACTCTCTCTCTCTCTCTTTCTCAAATTGCTCTCACTCACTCTCTCTCAAAATTCTATTTCTTTAACTAATCCTCAAAGTTGTACATGTTCCACTCTCTACATTGTCTTTCTCTCTAAAAATCTTACAGATTTGAAGCCCTATAGATCACTCTCTCCTCCCTCTCTCTTCTAGCAGTTTTCACAGTGTTTTCTTAAAGTTGTTTTAAGCATAAACCCTAATTCCCCATAAGATTCCTTTACAAAACTGCCAAAGACCAATAAAGAGAGAAGGAATAATAATAATAACAATATAATAATAATAATAATAATAATAATAATAATAATAATAATAATAATAATAATAATAATAATAATAATAGTAATAATAATAATAATAATAATAATAGTAATAATAATAATAAAACATACTTTAAAAAATATTATTTTGCCAAAGGTCCATCTCCTTGTCTCTATTTGCAGGTACCCCCTCTCATTTTATTCATAAATCCCTTTCCCCAAACCCTAATTTTTATTATAGTGAGGCTCTTATATTCACAATTTTCATCTCCAAAACATAATTTTATCACAGTGAAGCTCTTACATCCACAATTTCGAGCTCCACATCCTTTGATCTTTCTCAAATTAGCCAATTTATGGCTTTTCTTTGAGCTTTAAGGAGACATTCTTCGAGGTTTGGTCGAAAATGGCGACTGGTACAGTTCCACCTTCATTATCTAGTTTGAAGAGGTCGAATTGTCGTTTGAGCTTCTCTAATGGAGTTGGGTATGCAAAAATTAGAGTTACTTGTAACTTGCAGAGGATTAGGTCGAGGAAGAATAGGGTTTTGGTGATGAAGAACTTTGGATCTGAGACTGTGGAGTTACAACCTGTTTCAGATGGGAGCCCTCTGCCTGGTGGGTGGTTTTTTAAGGCCACGTTCATCTTGTTGAGTTTTATCGCTTTGGTTCTTCTTTTATGGGTGTATTCTTTGGGTTGGTTTTCAATTTTTGTGAAGTAGAGAGAGATATAGAGATCTGTGGGTTTTTTAGATCGGTTGGCTGAGGCTGAACAGGGTAATAGGGCATCAGATCTGTGGGTTTTTTTAGAGAATGAGGGGAGAGAGAGAGAAATGGAATTTTGAGAGAGAGATAGGTGCTTTGAGAGAAACGTGAAAGAAAAATTAAAGTGTTGAAAGTGTCATTTTAGTTTTTATTTCGGTAAAAAATTCTTGGTCAAAGGAGTCCAGGGGTTGTAAGATAGAAAAGATGGAGACCTTTTGCTTACAAGTAATATTTTCAATCATTGGGTCTCAAGAGATGCAAAAATAAAAAATAGAGAATAAGGATATATTTTCGCTTAAATATATGTTCCATTACTGAACCTGGGTGCTGCCTGCCTCGTGCACTGAGGCGTGGTTTCATCTCTATTCGGTTTGGGGTATTAATCCATTATTAGTTTAGAGGTCCGCCCACATGGCATTACATCTAAACAATAAGGTCTCTACATCGGGTCTCCCTTAGGGCTTATTTGGGTACATAGATTTTAAGGCATGGTTCCTCATATATTGGATATTGTCAAAATCTACCGTTTGGATTGTTTAATGACCAGGATACTTAAAATCAAGAAAATCAAAATCATGGAAATAAGATTTACTTTTCTATGATTTCATTTCCACACCAAAACTTGTTTTTTTTGCATTTCCAAGGCCAATGGATTTCACTCATTGGCTCATTCGACCCGAAACATAGGGAGAAACTATACCAAAATTTTTTAAAGAGAGAAACTAAGTCTGAGTTACTCGTTTGAGTCCAGCCCAGTTTCAAATTCTTACACAACGTGTGAAACATGCAGTCATAGGATTCAGCATTCCCGATCAGTGCATATGTGCCTGCAGGGAATTCGACACGATATTTATGGTGCCTAGACATTCTTCTAACAAGTTAAATTAGGGGCCTTTTGGGCCCAAGAAGTTCCATCATTGACCAGACTTGAGCCCGATTCCATTGCTATAGTATCTAGTCTCTATCCTCATTGGCAATGTTTATGGAGTCCTCATTTTTCAGCTCTATGCTTTATGAACTCGAGAAATATATAATTGGTCAATCAATTCAAAAGATAAAAATTAGGGTTTTTACCACCACAGAGAGAGGGAGAGAGTAGAGAGAGAGGAGGGGTGGAGGGGATGCTTATATATGCATAGAATAGAATGATCTATGTGAATGAATAAAACTTTTAATATTCAACCATATGATAAGCATACATCTTTTTATTTGAAGAACCGAAGGTTTGAATTCTAGATTTTAACTAATATCTGCTAGAATACTGATCGAAGATGTGAGTCTTTACATTGGTTTTTAACCATTCAACATGGCAACCTAAAAGTTTGTGTAAATTTGCATTTGACTCAAAATATGATCGAAGTTGTCTGTTGGTTTTTCAATGGGGTGGGTGTGAATCCCTTCATATGTTGTCACTACGATCCCTTCATCCTTTGACAGGCGTTGAACTTGTTTCTTCACATTGCATGAAACATGGGTGCATCGATAGTAGCTCCTGTCACATGAGAAATCATGAGCATCAACAAGATTTTTAGGGGAATGATTTCATTAAGCAAATAAACATACAATGTGAATAGGGAACTTGATTGGGTCTTGCAAACATTAAATAATTGCAATCTAGTTTCTCATCCAAGAAAGAAAACAATAAATTCCTTTGAACAACTCTAAAAGCAGATCTCATAGAAGATTATAAACAATAATTCTTCTATTTATGTAGTTCCAAAGAAAAAAAATGAATTTCTAAAAATGTACAACGAAACACATGCAAAAAAAATAAAATATGAGCAATTAAATCATGAAGTGAGAATTAATATATGTATATCAATATTCCATGAATATTTAAACATCAAACATCTCCTTTTTAAGTCACCTATACCATTTTATTCATTACAATAGATTATTATCAATATCTAAAATGTATGAAAAGAGTCTATAGATGATATACTGACGTGGTGAGAGAAATGTATAAGGGAGTGCTAACTAGTGTGAGGATAACTAGTGAAGAAACAACTAAGTTTTTAGTGACAGCAGCCCTACATCAGGGGTCAACGTCGAGCCCATATATCATTATTTCAATTATGGGGGAGTTAACTAAGCATTTACAGGAAGAGGTACCGTTGTGCATGTTACTTGCTGATAGCATAGTTTTGATTGATGTGACTAAAGGGAGCGTCAATGCAAAGTTAGAATTGTGAAGGGATGCTCTAGAATCGAAAGGTTTTAAAATTAGTCGAACTAAGATAAAACATATAGCAAGCAAATTTAGTAATAATAGGAACGAGGAAGTAGTTAATAGTAATAACCAAGAAATACCTAAAGGAGATTCATTTCGATACATTGGATTGATAATAAAGGAGAATAGAGAGATTGTGGAAGATAACATACCTATAATTAGAGCTAGGTTGGAAAAGTGTAGATGTGTATCCAGAGTTTCATGTGATCACCGCATATAAATGAAACTAAGCGGAAAGTTTTATTAGACACCTGTAAGACCAGCCATGTTTTATGGGGCGAAATGTTGGGTTGTCAAGAAACAACATAGCAGTGAGACGGGTGTAGCTGGGATGAAGATGGTGAGATGGATGAGTGACAAGACAAGAAATCATAGAATTCTAAATGAATACATATGAGGTAACTTAGGTGCGGCTCCAATGGGCAATTAGATGAGGCAAAGTACACTTAGGTGGGTTGGCCATGTGCAGCTTAAACTAATATATTACTAGTTAGGAGGGGCAATTTGGTTCAAGTGGAAGGCTCTAAAAGGGCAAGTTGAAGGTCCAAGAGGACATAGATAAAATTAGTGAGAAGAGATATGATGACTTATAGTTTGACTAAAAGTATGACCTTTGATAAAGCAGAATTGAGAAACAAGAATCGTGTAAGTGACTCAAATAATTAGGATAAAACTTGGACGTTGATAATGATGAATTAAAATTTTAAACCCCATAATTTCTTAAATGTTTTGATATCACATCACCAATCCTAAACTTACGGAAAACAGACATTTCTAACCTTTTTGAGACTTGTGCATTATGAAAACTGTAGATGGGAACATGAAAACTATAAGAGGTATTCGCGCCAGGGTCCATGCGCACTCATTAACATTAGGCTACAAGGAAAACTATAGATGGTAAAGTGAAAGTATTTAGTATCATGATGTGAGGAATTTAGGGAAAAGATTAGCTGTACTTCTGAATCTTGCTGTACATATGATCCCACAACCTCAACATCATGCTAGGGAGATGTGCTTCAGCCCAAAACTCTCACATTATGTTATCGATCAATTTGTTCTAGAAAAATCGACAACGAGATCTTGGGTTCTAAAACCTCAGAGTCATATTCTTTTTTTTTTTCCTTTTTTTTTAAATTGATCATACGATTAATCAAGGATGGTATGTGAAGTCTCTAGTCACCAAATCCCCCATAACTAAGAGTTTTGCCTCTGGGACTAGATACACAATATTATCATGTGGGATCACATCACACACCTTAGGATATATAACTTGGGACATGCATTCGTGCTGAGCTCCATAACCTCAGTTACTAAAGCAAAAATCCACTTTTGTTTAAGCAAAACACCCATTTAGAGTTTACTGTATTCCTAAGTAAGTGTGATGCTCTTTAGAATGGGGCAGTCCAACACTCGTCCTTGATATTATACGATTCCATGTTATTGACATCTCACTGAGTATTAGACCATGATTAATCTATAATTAAGGGACTAAATACTCTTACATTTTGCAAGAATTTTCGTAGCATAGACAGAATTTTTGAAATTTATCTGATGAATTTTCAAACTGGATTAATTTTGGCATGCATACCAATTCCTCAAACTTATACCTTGATTACTTTGCTCCATATTCCCAATTACCCAAGTGAGATTTAGGCGCAGAAGGTTTGTGTTCTATTTCCCAAGGACTGTAGTATCATCATCATTAAGAGACTTATCCCAACTATTTGTGGTCAACCACATGAAACATGTTCTGCCATTCTGCTCTGTAAAGGCCATATCCCAAGCGCTGCACCAAATGGAATTTTTGAACATTAAGAGCTCGTAAATCTTTGTGTCTAGCAGTTATTAGTGTCGGAGTTACCTCATGCGTCTTCGTGCCTTACAATATTCTTTTACATGCTCTAAACAGTCCACAAGGACCAAGGAAAGAACTACTACTATATATCCTCAGCCAAACCACAATTTAGGAATTTGTGGCCTTCTGCCCTACAGTTCAATGATACCACCATGAAAGTACCAAAATGAAGAAGAATGAGTGGTATCTTCTCAAGTGAGCTGTGTAAATTTCTATGTTTGGCTCCTCCCTCACGATATATTAGTAAACCAACATTAATTCATTCATGGCTTTTCCCATAGAGAATGCAAAAAAAACCATTTATCTTTTGTACATGGAGATCACAATCATTCCCACTCATCAGATGTCAAATTGGATAGTTTGAAGTGAGTCACGAAATCCGAGACATTTTTTTTGAAATTTTGCCTCTATTTAGTGATACTCTCACAACCACCCATTTTAGAATTCAAGGGACAAGAATGACTGCCACCTCCATGTATAAAAGATAAATAGTCTCTTTGTAGACAATCCCTTCCCCCTATTGTGATTTTGAACAACTTGGGCATATGGGTTAAATGCATTAAAGTTTTAATGCATTATGTGTGGAAGAGAGTGAACTAATGGTTGCTAGAAACTACCAATAGCTCTTCCACTTATTTTCGAAGAAAAAGGGAAGAGATTGTTGGTTAGACTACTACAACTCAAATATTCGTCAATAGAAACATGAACGGGGTCTCATGAAGGTAAATCCATTTTTTCCAAAACAATGTACATTGTGTTGTTCATTTGATAATTAAATAGGTAGTTCCCAAATCTTTGTGCAAATGATCCTGGATATCAGATAATAATAAACTTGTTCCTTGCCTCATATACTTCTTATGAGAACCAGATATTTACCAGGGAGAGCATTGAAGTCCAAAGGTTTCAAGAAGTTCTACTAATCGGAGAACTCAACTGCTTAGCATTGATATCTCAAGTGGTTGGCTGCCAATTTGATAACTCAACCGGGCTCGATAATCCTCAGGATGTGGTCGCCCATGACCAAAGCTGGTTTACTCAATAGGGTCATGAACCGAAAAACCCATCATAGGCCTAGCGTGATTTTCAGCAGACCAAAGTTCGACATAATTTTGGCCCGACACCATATTATTGGGACCGACCCAATTTGGTTCCATTTCGAATCGACCCAGGTTAGTCTTGGGATACTCCATGGGCACCCTAATATCACGAATGATTAATGCCATCTATAACAGGGTATGCGATGATCTCTACTCAAAATAGGTAAACTATATGTATCGCGCTATCACAGCCAACTGCCTTCCGGTCCATACTGTTTAAAAAGTGACATGTAAATACACATCCTTACACACATTGTGATTTTTAGACATCCCACAAAATGCAAAAGGAAATATCTAGCTAAAAATGATTTGGGAAACTTACAACTCCTTCCATATGAGTTCATTATTATTACAATAATTTTTAATCAAGATAGGAGCCCCTAAAAGAGCCCTTTATAGTACTAGTGAAAAGGACCTCCACTCTATTTACCAATAGAGAAAAAGAGAAAAGATTTCCACCCTTTGTTAGTGGAAGCAAAATTATCAAAATGGCCATCTTCTGTATCTTAATTTATAGAGCCACCACAACTGCATGATAAAAGCTTTCATTTGGCCTCATTTTTGCACAATTAACCAGTTGAAAGGAAGATGACCCACCAATCTTAAAGAATACATAGAGAGCAAGCCTTCAAAGGCACAAACCAAAATGGTGTAAAAAACAGAAGCTCATGATTCAAAAGCTCTAGGGTTTCAGGAGTATAGCTATGTACCCAAATACTGCACTGAAATAAATGCCACGACCCCAATATGGCAACTCTCCTAGAGCTGGGACCAACTTAAATGTAATTACACAAATGACCAAATCAGGAAATTATGCCTCAAAGAACCCTAGAATTTTCTAGGCTGCACCTTCTTTGAATCGATGCTCAAGCCCTAGACGAAAATATAGAGTAAAGACAGGAAATAATGATCAATGCCATGGGTCCAATGCTAAAGGAAAAAAACCCTAGATTTTTGGATCACAGTATATGATGCACTCTATTGATAAGTAGGGATCATGATATATCATGAAGCTATGAAATATAGTAGACTGCGTACTAAGTTTAAAGCATCCATAGGTTGCCCTAAAAGTGTATATGCACGGCTCGTGAGCTCTATATACTTGGGGATCACTGTCAAAGCAGGCAGCATAAAATTAGGTTATTCCCACCATAGCTTTACTGACTCCACTGCAATTCCACATGTAAAGCATGGCCACCCAGCTCTCTCTCTCTCTCTCTCTCTCTCTCTCTCTCTCTCTCTCTCTACTCTACTCTACTACTACTACTACTACTACTACTACTACTACTACGTACTACGTACTACGTACTACTACGTACTACGTACTACTACGTAACGTACT
>NW_006499436.1:2474450-2487074 GCF_000471905.2 Amborella trichopoda
TATGAATTGATTAGAGAGAGAGAGAGAGAGAGAGAGGCGGCCGCTGCCTGTCCCGCTCGAATGCAAATGGTCCAATTTACTGTGCAAAAGGAATAGAATATGAGGTTGGCGTATACTGCACGTAAATTGGGTGAAGTCCATTGTTCAATGCCAATGATAGATCCAGGAAAATGAACCGCTTTCTTCCAAGAATATCCATACTGACCTTTCATTTGCTGGCACGTGTATACTGAATCATTTATTTTTGAGAAAATATGTCTGTCCACTTTTTTTAAAAAAAATTTCACTTTTCAACATACCCAATATCCGATCATTTAATTTTTGAAAAATATCTCCTTACAATATATATATTATTTTTAAGTCACCAGACCCAATATCTTTTTACACTTCTTTTTTAAGTTTCATTTTTTTAGGTATAGAGATATCATGTATTCTATCTTTTAACCCTTAAATTAACTTTAATTTACAATTATAGTCCAAATAAAGTTCCAAAGACATCATTTTTTCTAAAATAAAGTTTATATGGAGCCGATGCTCTAAACAATCATGCTAGAGCCCACAGCAAAAGCTTTACTAGAAGATGTTGTTTTGATGCTCAAATATCTTCAAATTGATCATCTCGACATCAAGATGTATGGATATGAGAAAATATGGATTTCAAGTTTTGAAAATAATGCGTCTTATAACGTATTTTTGTTTCAGGATTTTCAATTTTTCACAGATCAGCTCGATCAACACTATTTTTAAAGCTTTAAAATTTCAATTTAAAGATGACAATATATTTTAACGCTATCACAAAAATTTTCATTATTGAAACCACATTTATCGACACTATTTGAAGATGCGCTTTACTTTGATTTGTTTAGAGCCTCAGTTCTATATAAACTGCACCCTTTTTTTATTCCTTTCTAAAATCCCTTCTCTCTCTCTTCCTATGTTTCTCGTTAGATCTCTTCTTCTTTTTTTTAAAATTGAAAAAATATTTTTTAAAAATATTTTTTTAATATTAAAAAAAAGAGAGAGATGGATTAAAAAGATGGGGTAAAGTTGGTCTAGGAGATTAAAAGATATGATACATGTGATCTCTATGCCGCAAGATATGTTTTGAAACTTTGGGTTTGTTGAGAATTGAAACCTAAAAAAAAGAAATATGAAGAGATTTTGCCTTTATTTTTTTGGTGTGCTTTGCATAAAGTTGTAAGCTTAAATGATCAAATTAGAGCCTCTAAATCTTATCATAAGATGTAATTTTGTATAAAAATTTCTTAATATGACTTGAAAATCTGGTTTTATCTCTAATTATAAAATTTTTAAACTCCAAAAATAGTTCAAATCAAATAGATCTAATAATACATGAAAATATTGAAAATGGATGGTCCAAATAATTATTGCAATACACGCTATTTTTTAGACTTAAATTATTTATTTATTTATTTTTCATTTACATATATTTCAATGTCAAGATGATCAATTAGAGGGCTTTCCAACATCAAAATGACATTTTCTAATGGATTTTTGAGGTGCACCATAATTCTATATTGTAAGGTTGTAACTTTATATAAACTTTCTTTTATTTTTTGGTATAAGAAGATCACAATCATTATTGACAATTAGATGCAAAATTGGATGATTAGGAATGTGTCAATGACTAAGTACATAGTCCAAAATAATTTTTTAAGGATGTTGTGATGCACTTCAATGTGTCAAATTTGATATCGAATGCCTAAAATTGATTATAACTTTCTTGTACCAAAAGTGAATAGTATTATAATATACAACCCTTTTTTATATTTAAATATTAATTTTTTTTATATCCTTCGAAATGATGTACAACATAGCCATAATTGCGATCCCTAAATTAAAAGCTATTTCACTAGCGAGAAAAGCTTCGGGGACAGAAGCATAATTGAGTCGGGTTCAAGTCTAGTCCAACCTAACCAGGTGGGCTTGAGTTGAGTTGTGGTCATGGGAATCCCCCACTACATATATTTATGTACATAGAATGTATTATATAAGAGTGCAGTTTGCATAAGGTGTTGACCTTAAATAAGCAAACTAAGGTGCACCTTTGGAAGATGTAATTTTGGTACGGAAAGTTCTTATAATCTTAAAATCTGTGTCACTTTTGCCTATAAAATTTAAAACTCTAAAAATAGTATACATCAAGCAAATCTATAAATATTTAAGAAAACTAAAAATGGATGGTCCAAATAATGTGCTACAAAGTACACAATTTTTTGTATTTGATATATATAGTAATGATCCTATGAGACCCTCTCCCTACCTATATGTGTAGGACGCTCAAAAAATCACTATTAAATTTGACATAGATATCTAGAAAAATCAAGTCTCACACCTATGTGATAACTTTTCTAGAGATCTGTGTCAAATTTAATGATGATCTTTTGAACGTCCTACACATATGGGTAGGGGGAGGGTCTCATATGATCATTACTTTATTATATATATATATATATATATATATATATATCAAGTCCATATGATCAATTAGTGAATTTTCCAAAGGTGGAACAACGTTTTCCGATAGGTTTTTGAGCCACAAAGGACTTCTAGAGTATAAAGTTGACGCCATATATCAACTTTTTCTTCCTATATATAAGATATATTTTTCAAATGTAATATATGCAATATATTTTTTTACATTAGAAGTTGAATAAACACATTTTTTTTAATTTCAGTATAATATGATAACTTTTTTTTTGATTTTGACCTTGACAAAACCCGATTTGGCAGTAGGGCTAGTAGCAAGGGGCTAGGAGGTTTGGCCTGGCCAGCATGGCCCTAAAATTCTAGGGACTAGTTCGAGTCCGATCTTTACACTTTATCAGGTCGGATCCGAGTCCAGCCAAACCCAACTTGTTTTCACCGCTGTTGTATTCCATTTCATTTGATGGAGAAAGGTCCAATACAACTCAGACGAGCTCTAGTCCATTTGTTTGTCTGGGTCTCTCAAAGTGGAAAGAAAGCGAGAAACAAAAAGGGATTGTGTTTTGTCAAAAAGAAAATAAAAGAAAGAGAGGGATTATGTTAGAGAGAGATGGGACTGTATTGCTCACCACAAAATGACCCCACCTCAATGTCCATATCCATTAACACTTCAATCAAAACAAACGTGTGTTGGAAAAATATTAATGGGTCCATGAGAGAGAATTTTATTACATGGGTATTTTTAGATTTTGAGTTAATAGTAAGGGTAGTTTCGAACCTCCACGATACCTCGGAAAAGTTACCATTACATGTACAATTCTACGACTATTCAGAGTTGGTAATGGGGGCGGCTCATGATTAAGATCAAGACCGATCGAGTTAGGGGAAATAAATAGTTAGGATCGAAAGAGGTTTGTGAGCCTCCGGGCTCACAGAATTGTACACGTAAGGTGATTATTATTATTATCATTATTTATTTATTTTTATTTTATTTATTTTGTGATATTGAGGTTGAGACGTTATGTACAAGTAAGGTGATTTCTTTTATATGTTGGAGCATATGCCCCTAACCACTTATGACCCAAATCCATTCTCTTCGATGGCTTAAATTCAATTTTTGATATTAGATTAGATTGCTATAATTTTTATTTTTTATTTTTAGAATTTTAGTAGTTTTGATGCTGTGTATGTGTATTATTTACAATTTTTATTTTTATTTTATAAATATCTTTAATTTGAAATTTTGGAAGGCTTGACAGTTCGAAAAAAAATACGGAAAAAATCTATATAAAGGTGAGGCTTTAAACAATCAAATTAGGACGCACATAAAAAATTCACAAGAAGAGGTAGTCAGGATGCTCAAAAAATGCTCAAATCAATCATTTCAACATCAAGATGCGTGAACGTGAGGAAAAATAGATTTTTAGTTTTGTAAATAGTATATGTTTTGGATTGTTAATTTTTAAGATTGTTTAAATAGTATATTCTTTGGATTGTTAATTTTCAAGATTATCAAGTGTTCATATATATATATATATATACTTGATGTGCATTATTTTTTAAGTTTCAAATTTAAGAACTAAAAATAAAAATAAAAATTCAAGCCATCACAGAGGTATGATACGGGAATAACATCTTTCAAAACAATCTCAGGTGCGGTTCCGTCTCTATGACTTTATTGTGGTGAGTCTAGATCGTAAGCATTCTGTAAGCCTGGTGGCTCACGTAATTGTTGTGTAGTTGATAAGGTTATTGAAATGAGGTGGCGTGATGTGCGTGAATGGAAGGGGGGATTGTGGCGTTATTCGATGTGATGGAAACCCTAAGAAAAAAAACTCCACCACCGCGCCACTAACCCAAACGTATCATTGTCTTCTTGGCTTTTGACCTCACCGAGTTGACGCATTTCCTCTCTTAGTATTGAGAGAAGCATACAAGACAAATGCTTTAAATACTTTCTTTTATGCCCTATAACTAGTCTTCAAGCATGGAAAATGGTAGGTTTCGGCATACCATTAAGATATATTTTCAAGGATATCAGTGCGGTACACAATTGAAAACCAGGACCCGGGGATTGAACTCCACCCGACCCGGCCCGGTCAGGTCCTGGTCAAGCAAAAAAGTAAAATAATTTTTAAAAATATAGGATAAATATTTTTAAACCAATATTAAACAAGATAAATATAAATAAGGTTAAAAACATAGTGAAAAAATGGATTTTGAAGAAAATTAATTTATGATGGGGGTATTTTGGAAGGGACACGATTTTGATGTGTCCAGCCCGCATATTGTAGAAATACAGGTTTGGCAATACATATATTTTTTAAATATAATCTAATCTTAATTTCTAGATAATATATAATTTGTAACATGGAGATCATGAGCATAAAAAATAATAATTGAAAATTAGAAATATTTATTATATTAAAAAACATTTGGACGGTTAATTACACTTGTTTTTAGATGGACCACCTATTTGCATCCATCTTTAAGATGGATGCTTTATACCTCTGGATCACATATTGTAGAAATGTGGTCCAGCCCGTATGAAACAATTTTCTTTTTGGAAATAATCCAAGAAGAAGGTAAAATGTGAAAATAAGTATTTATAGCCAAAATTAGTTTAAAAAAAAGAAAAAAGTATTCATTGTCAAAACACATTCTAATATTTGTCAAAATTATAGAAAACATAAAAAACCTATGAAACTAAATTAGTTATTTTTTGGATTTTAATAAAAGTTTTTGAATATTTCTTAAGATCTTGAGCTGACCACCCGACTGAGGGTTGCTCGGCCTTGCTCCCGTGGCGAGTCCGAGTTATTGTAGTAAGTTCAATTGGACTCGCTCAAGTTTTCCCATGTGGCATGGAAGTAATTTTTGGGAAAGTCAATGTAGTTTAATAAAAAAATGGGGTGGTATTTTTTTTAAATTTTTTTTTTTATATAAACTCTTTTTATTTTTTATTTTTTAATGAAACGTCAACCTACTTTTCAAAGCCATGTGGAAAATGTAATTCTGGTGTTGAAAAACCCTTTTGGCTAGCAATTATGGATGTTAATAAAAACAAAAAATGTGACTCAATGTAACACGTAACCACATTATCTCGGCCGTCCAATTTCACGCGTCTGGAAATGTCGCTATATTTGTGTTGTCATTGAAGCTTGAAATTTCAAAAGCGAAAAGAAAAAAATACATTTTTCTAGTGGGGGATAGAAGTCCGGTTGTACCTTTTAATGGAAAGTCTAAGCCTCATGGAAATTATACTGCAGCTGCACTGTAGTAGTGTACACGCTGAATATCTTGGTTGTGTATTGTGTATTGTAACACGATATACTCCTCCCCTCATTGATGCCCAAAATAAATTTAGAACTTGGTTTATGCACTTAAAAGTACGGGTGGCAATTGGTCGGGTCGGGTCAGGTCCTGTTTAACCTATCTAGGTATAACTTGGTCTAGGACAAGACCATGGCCTAGGTCGGGTCAAGTCGTGTTTAGCCTAACTAGGTATAACATGGTCTAGGACCCGATCATGGCCTAGGTCAGGTCCAAGTCATTTGGAGCTATCGGGAAACACTAGTTTTCAAATTTTGAAATCCATTTTTTTTCTTATGTTTATGCATCTTGATGTCGAGATGATCAATTTGAGGATATTTGGGCATGACAACAACCTCTTCTAGTGAAATTTTTGAGGTGCACTCTAATTTGATTGTTTAGTGCTTCGGCTCTATATAAACTTTTTCCTTTACAATATATATCATATATATTGTTTTAGGAAAAAGCTAACATCAACCTACGAATTAGGTTTTAAATATATTTTTTAGGTGTGTCTTAATGAGAAGAATATATGTCTAAAATTTCATGTGATTTGAATTTGTAAGAAATTGTTAAAATTATATTACGAAATAAGATCGATCTTCAATCTTGGCAGTTGGGACTTACACAGTTCCATCAACAGGTGGGCTAACCTTAGTTTTTTTCTTCTATATTTTATATTTATATATATTATGTTGGGTTGAGTTGGATCGAGCCCGACCTTGCCGGTTCCAACACCTCGACCCAGATATGGATGGGTTGAATCCGACTTGATTACTACGCCTACCTAAAATGAAGAAACCCATCTTGAAAGTCTGGACTTTTCAACTTGCAAGGCCCTCTCTCTGGTTGTCACCTGTGTATCCCTAATGCCCATAATCAGCGCATTGTCTCTAAGGTGGGGCTTTTAAGAGCCCAACTTTCCAAACTTCTTGACTCCATGAGGGATATGAAAGGGGTAACTTCCATTTTTTCCCCATTTTTTCTATGATGCTGGGGCCAAAAATCGAAGCCAGACCTTCTATGGCCCCATGGAGCAAAAATTCTAACCCAAATGTCCCGTCAAACAAACACACACGAAGAAAATGGAAGATAAAGTACTTCTTTAGTGTTGTGTCATATATAGAAATAAAATCCAAGAAGCATAAACCTTTGGACTATGGAGTTTTTAATTAACCAACTTATCACCATGAAACAAGTAAAATTCATTCTCTAGAGGGTTGTAAATTTGATAAATTCCATGAAACAAGTAAAATTCATTCTCTATAGGGTTGTAAATTTGATAAATTCCTATAAAGAAAGTTGACTCCCATGTAATTATTGAATGTGATAAAATGGTGTAATACCCTGACCACGGTTCATTGGAAATTTGTGGAAACCATGGCTGAAATTATTTTCAAGCTCAGACGGAGGTCAATGATTTTTGTACACATCAATAGTGAACGCAACTCGCTAGCTGATTCCCTGGCAAAGAATGCTAATATGCTCCCCCTCCCCCCCTGCTTGAGCTGCTTTTACCGGTGTGTTAGGCCTTTATGTGTTTCGCCGCCCCTTTCCCCCTCCCCTTTATTTCTCTTTTCCACCTTTTTTTCGAATTTACCTTGCTCTAAATGTTTGTTCTTTTTTTTTGAGTGATTTATGTATGACTTTTTTTTTTTTTAATACGAAATGCTCCATTTATAGGCAGAAATTACAAATAATGTAGGTCAACCTTTTTTTTTTTTTTCAAATTTGCTCCTCAGTCTAAAAATGATATCCTCGATCTGAATTTTAATTTTTTTTAAAAAATGTTAATTAATAGGCACATGGCCCAATCTTTAGGGCAGTGTCCTATTAACGAAAAAACTAAAAAAATAACATAAAATTCAGTATGAGGATGTCCTCGAACCAAGAGGCAATTTTGAAAAAAATTAAAAAAACAAGTTGACAGACCTTTTTTGTAATTTTCACCTATAAATGGTGCATCCTGTACTCTAGGAAAAATTTTAGGGTCCATGTGTAAATTGTTCTTTTCCTTTTCCAGAGTCATTCTCAGCGTCATTGTAACTTCATTATATTTAAGAAAAAGTTTACATAAGGTAGCAACCTTACATGTAGAATTAGAGATGCACCTCAAAAATCCATTGGAAAAGGTTGTTTTAATGTTGAAAAACTCTCGAATCGATCATCTCGACAACGATATGTATGAATATGGATAAAAAAAGATTTTGAGTCTAAACAATAGTACATCTTGCAACATATCATCTAGACTGTCTATTTTCAAAATTTTCATATGTTTATAGATCTTCTTGATTTTAAGCATTTTTGGAATTTAAAATTTTATAATTAGATATGAAAATAGATTTTGAGATGATCCTAATAATTTTTTACATCAAAATTAGATGTTATGATAAAATTTGGAGTGTGCTTTAATTGGATTGTTTAAGGCTGCAACCTTATAGAAACCACACCCTTATATTTAAAACATCTTCTATTTAAATTTGTCGAAAGATAAAAAAAGAACAAATTTTCTTTCACTTCACACCATTAAATGTGTGTCCCCCTACCAAAAACAACGCAAATATTTTAGAATTTAGGGATTGCTGCGACCTCTCAAGTGTCTTTTGTGGTCCAGTTGCCCGACCTCTCAAGTGTGTCTTTTGTGGTCCAGTTGCCTTCTCCAGGGTCGAGACCCTGTTATAACGACAAACTACATTCAATATTCTTCTTTAGAATTCATACTTTTGAACTTATACTGCAAGTAATAATTTAATGGTGATGACCATTAGGGCGGCCTTGACCATACCCTTCGGTCATTCCTTACACATGACATTATATCTTTTTCGTGGAAAAGTATACAATACGGCCATTGCATAAAACAAAACAGGTTACAATGGCACAAAACACCTATTAATCTTGCCAAAAACATCCAAATCATATAAAATATTTGTATAACAATTTTATATTTTTTAAAAAAACTTTATATTTTTTTTTAATTTTTTATGTGCCCCCAGTTATAGACACAACTCGGGGCTTCACTGACGAGCCCATTTCGAGTAACTCGCCCAAGTTTGAGTGGACTCTGGCGAGTCACGGACCACTGTTTTTTGAGATATTGGATATATGATGTGATGCGACTTTTCTTTTTAAAATTATTCCAAATATTATCATTCGTGAGAAAAAGATTCGTCATGTCTTTTGAAGTTTACTAGTGAACATGCTTTTTTATATTAAATTTAGAGAGATTGTACTTGCTTTATGGCTTGCTCGCTTTAGAGGAAAGGAGAGAGTAGACTTATAGGAATAATATGGTGAGGAACTTTTGCCTTCTATTTCTTGACAATCGCTTTTGTTTATGGGGAAAAAGTTTATATAAGGATGCAACCTTATAATGGAGAACTACGCATGCACCAAAAAAATCCATCGGAAAAAGGTAGTTTTAATGTCCTTTGATTAACCATCTCGACATCGAGATGTATGACCATGAAAAATAAAAAGATTTTAAGTCTCAAAAGTAATGCATTTTACAACATATTATCTATACTGTCAATTTTCAAGATTTTCATATGTTTATAGATCTACTTGGTTTTAACCATTTTTAAAATTTAAAATTTTATAATTAGATATAAAAATAGATTTTGAGATAATCTTAAAAACAGTTTCATGAAAATCATATACCATGATAAAATTAGAAGGTGCACCTTACCTCTACAGCTACAGATACATCCGTATGCCAACTGCACTCTTTATTTATTATGTTTTTTAATTTTATAAGTAAATTTACCCATGAAAAACTGAATATATTTATTGAAGTCATTGGTTTTTATGATAGATAATAATGCCCTAGATAAAAATGCGAAGAATCTTAGCATTTCAACAATAGATTTGAGATTTTTGTGGATTTAAGAGGCAAAGAAATTTATCTCAAAATAATTTTAAGATGTTTATTTTCCTCTAGTTGCTTCATTGCATGGATATGGTCCCTCATTCTTGGCATAAATTTTAAATTACGAAAAGAATGTCAAAAGATTAGATGAATTACAACCTAAAAGTCTGAAATGATGTAACGCTCATAAGTTTGTGGAAACATCATCCAATTACAATCCCCATTTAAATGGATGAACTTCAAAAGCATTCCATTTTCATCATTGTTCATATTACTTTTTTTTAAAAAAACTCGTGTACTATGCTCCCATGGGACTATCATATACATTTACTCCGTCGGGTAAAATACTTACTTGGGACTATTTTTCAAGGGAAAAGTTTATATAAGGGTGAGGCCCTATATAATCAAATCAAGATGCACCTCCAAAATCTTTGAAAGAGGTTCTTTCGATGCTGAAAAGCTTGTAATTCAATATTCTCAACATCAAGATGTATGAAGATGAGAAGAAATAGATTTCAAGTATTAGAAATAGTCCATCTTGTAATGGATTATCTAAATTGTCAAGTTTTAAGATTTTCAAGTATTCATATATCTGCTTAATTTACACTATTTTTTAATCTTTAAATTTTATAATTATTGATGAAAATAAATTTTCAGGCCATCATAAAGATTTCTGATATTGAAACAACAAAATTTTGGTACTATTCAAAGGCGCGCCATACTTTGATATTTAGGGCCTCAGCTTTCTGCAAACCACACCCCTTTTCCACAAAAACATTAGAGACTATGCCCCAACAAAAAAAATGGATTTTGAATAGTACAAGGACTTTTTTTTTCTTTTTTTTTTTTTTTTTTTTTTTTTTTTTTTTTTAAGACACTCTAGGTGCGAACAAATATTGTTCTTTTTAATAGGTTGAGGATGTTACATCCCCAAAATTTGGGATCTTAGTTCTCTGCGAGTGCTCCTGCAGGAATATAACATCTTGACTTCAAAAAAGGGAAGAGCCACCATTTATTTTTCAAAATAAAATAGCTAATTCGAATTTCAAATTCCATCCGAAATGGGGTTAACATGACCAACTTTTTAATACCAACTGGTGAATGATACAATACAATCCCAATATTAGGCATTGAGTCCGTACTAATATCATTTGAATAGTTAAAATACTTGAGGATGAAGTTTTCAATGGCTGGAAGAAAAATGGATGTTGACCCAGGCATAGTGACAATTTTCGTTCGCAATAATTTCTTCACAATTTAATTTCTGGAGAGAATTTCGGGATTTTGTTGGTGCGTCAGTGGAGATAGGGACCTACATTTGGTAGGAATTGAGCCTAGGACCTAACATTACAAATCATCAAGCGTTAACCTCGGGCTCCTTTCCATATATATATATATATATATATATTATTTTATTTTATTTTTGATGATGGAGAATTTCAGGATTTTCTTCCTTTTCCAAGAACGACTAGATTACTAAAATGGAAAATTGTCAGAATGGGGAAAAGTGAAAACACTAGATAAAAGAAAAAAAACATTAGTTTCAATTTTCCATTTCTACAAACTTAGTTCTCATATATTTTGTTCTCTTTGCTTACAGATATATTTCCCCCATTTTTGTTTTTTTTTTGTTTTTAGTTTATTCATAATGTGTTTTTTTTTCCTTTCAAAATGCTATATATTTTTACAGTTACGTCAATAATAGAATCGATACATTTACTATTTTGTAGAAATATATAGGGTTAAAAACCTTATATATTTCTACCACTATGTCAAAGATAAACGGGATACATGTACTATGTTGCAGAAACCCAATCATATGGAGAACCAGCATTTGTATGGTGGTCACTAAAACTTGTTTATGGGCCACTATTGTTGGCACTGGGATTCATTTTCTACAAAAGTATGGCAAAGTTCCAAATGTCCCATTTCCTTGTCTACTTTTTCCAAAATACATTGAAAAAAGTTTACATAAGGTTGACACTTTAAAATGTAGATTAAGGTGCACCTCTAAAACCCTTCGGAAATGGTCGTTTTGATGTTGGAAAAACATGCAATTGATTACCTTGAAATCGAGATGAATAGATAGGGAGAAAAAAAGAGATTAAAGTCCTAAAAATAGTACACCTTGCAACATATTAATTTGAACCATTTTTTAAATTTAAAATTTTATAACTAGAGACAAAAATAGATTCTCGTACCATTCTAAGAATTTCCGACACCAATATTGTATCTCATGACAAAGTTTGGTGATTCACCTCATTTTGATTGTTTAAGGTAGCAACCTTATGCAAACCACACCCAAATAGATTTTGCTACTTATTCTTAGATAATGTCTTAAGTGAAAAAATTGATAATTTCTGTTAATGGAATAATTATGGCTCATTTGCAAGAAATAGTCTGTCAATCTTTTTTACTTGGTAATTAAAAAGTAATTTTGAAAATTGATCAATGCACACATAAAGGATTACCTATTTAACATTTTACCCATATCTTTAGATTTATTTCTAAAATAATCATAAAAAATACATGTGACCATATGCTCGAATAGTTGAAAGTGAGCAATCTATTGAATTGTTGGAAAAATAAGTATATTTTGATATACCTTAAACAATCAAATTAAGGTGTACTTCCAAACTTCGTCACGAGATGCAATTTTGGTGTAAACAATTCTTAGGATAGTGCGAGAACCTATTTTTATCTCTACGTATAAAAGTTTATACTCCAAAAATAATTCAAATCAAGAAGATATTTAAACACATGTAAATCTTGAAAATGGATTGTCTAAATAATGTGTTGTAAGATCTACTATTGTTAAGACTTGAAATCTCTTTTTTTCTCCATATCTATGTTTTTAGATATGGAGATGATCAACTAGATGTTTTTCCAACATCAAAACCATATTTTCTGTAAGATTTTATGAGTACACCGTAATTGTACATCTTAAGATTTCAACCTTATTTAAATTTTTTCTTTTAAAAAATGCCCTTTTAATTTTC
>NW_006499436.1:2487363-2502546 GCF_000471905.2 Amborella trichopoda
TATCTTAAGTAGTTATACCTACTTAATTTTACTTTTAAAATTAAGTCCGTTACTTTACTTACTTCTAGTAAAATAACTACACTATAATAATAATATTATATATATATATATATATATATATATATATATATTTATAAACTTTGTGTCATGACATAAGAAGCCGCCCAGGCCCTTGGGGCCAAGGGGTCCGAACTTGGACTCAGTAGAAAAGTCAAGTCGCCGGACCCACCATTTGTGGCTTGGCATTTTTGGGTGTTTGGCAAATGCGCACATTCATACATTAGCAGCCACATAAGGGTTGACACTTCAAACGTGTCTGCACACGTGCCTTTGGGTGGAAAGAGAAATGGCAGCTTTGATTTTAGAACGAACGGTCAAATAAGTAGAAATTTGAATTTTGGGGCCATGATCAAATATTAGTAAAATTATTAAGAGGAAGCAACTAACCTTCTTCTATTGTATCTTTCAAGGAAAGCATGACTAATTGCAAAATTGAGAACATATAGAACGTCATTTTGGGGATATGGTTCCCGCTAGGGTTTAGAAAATCGAAATTGACGCCTAGATTGCCACGTGTTCAAGTTCGATTCACCCGGGCTCAAATAATTCTTTAGTTGGGTCAGAGTATGGACAAAAATAAATATTAAAAAAAAAAAAACAACCAAGGAGAATCGAGCAATTTCTGGCTCCCTGAATTGGATCTCCCTCCACACATTCTCGTTAAAATGAGGTGATTTGGTTCGAATCGGCGATTTTTTAAACAATGATTTGGATAAAATGAGGTGATTCGATTCGAATCGGCGATTTTTTAAACAATGGTTTTGACCTTTGATGAGTTTTGAAGTAATGTGGCATGCAGCAATGAGTGATTCGAAAGATGCTTGTTTGTCCCTATCAATTTGAAAGTGAGAGCAATTTCTAGTTCCCTTATACGAAAGATGTTTATTTGTGTTAAGTGAGAAGTATCGCGGAAGGGATTTGGAAATGGGAGGAGGTATGTGCCTATTGATTTGAAAGAGTATAGAACGAAACTATTTAATTTTGGTATATGGAGATCACAATTATTATCAAGTGTTAGATATGAGTGGATAAGGTAATGTGGTTCATTGGGCACGAAGTTTTAAATAAAGTTTACTGAATATTGTGACACACCTTAATACATAGGATTTCACATCTAATGGCTGGAAATGATTGCAACCTCTTTGTAATAAAAATAAATAATCTTATGATATACAATCTGATTATGTTCATAATTGGCTAGAGTGCCAACTCATATTTTATATGGGTCCGAACAAGATGTTTGTTTTTGTGTAAGTTTAGGACAAGATAAAACATCCATTATACTACTGAATAATGAGATATATGAATATGAACAAAAAATAGATTTCAAGTCTTAAAAATAGTCCATTTTACCACACATTATCTGGACCGTCCATCTTCAAGATTTTCATATGCTTATGGACCCTCTCTATTTTTAACTATTTTTGGAGTTTAAAATTTTACAATTATAGATGACGATAGATTTTCGTGCCAACTTTTGACCCAAAGTTACATCTTATGATAAATTTTGGAGGTACGTTTTAATTTGATTGTTTAAGGTTGCAACCTTATATAAACCACTTCTAATGTTATTTTATCGCTGCAAGCCTTTTATTGGGAAAGTTTTCTATATTACCCCTACAACATAAAAGTTCTATCCTTCCCCTACCATCCAACCGTCTATTGTTTATCAAGAGAGTCATTTACTGTTTGATCTTAGATTCGACGTCTCAAAGTATTTTATTTTTAGTTTTTTAATACAAATTTTCTAAATATGAAATTTGGTACGTGCCAAGGGTGCACCTATAAAAAATATTAACAATAATTTTTCGATAAAAAATAATTATCAAAATACCCCTTAAAACTTTCAGGTATCGAAAATATTTTTTATATTTTTTCGTTAGTGCGAATTTAATAGAAGAATCGACATACAAAATTTGGTGTCAAAAAAGTTTACAGAAAAAAAAATTAAAAAAAATAATGTAAAGACGTATTGTTATTGGGGCAATCGTAACCCTCCATTAAAAAATGGACGGTTGAATAAGGAAGAAGATAGAACTTCTATATTGTATGGGAAACATACAAAGTTTTCCCTTATTATATTTCACATAATGGGGTTCTCTTACTTTCCTCAAATTGATTGGAAAAACTAGCACATACTTCATTATTTTATTTATCATAAATTAAGCCAAAATTAAGGATCGGGAGACTCAACACTTAATTAGAGTACGAGTTTTGGAGAAAAAATAGAGATTTTAGGATATGGTACGGATTGAAGGGGTCACTATAAAGTGGTCCAAATTAAAGACCTTAGCTTCTATGTATTTTCCAGCTCTCTCTTTTCGATGTTTCTCTATATCTTCCTGCAATTGAAAAAAAAAAATGTACCTTCGATTGCTTTTAGGGTTGCTTAAAACTTAAGTTTTTCCTGAAAGTGGAAGGTGAAGGGGACGCAATTTTTATTGCTTTTACAGGTATTTGTTCTCTCTCCCCCGCCCCCAACCCCCCACCCATATATTTTCTACTGTTTAACACCCTTTAAAATCTCATAGGTTACGCTTAGAATAGGGTGTGAACCATTAAAATTATTATAGTTGCCCTTTAATTATTCAATATTTATTAAAAAAAATCTTATAGATTACACTAAGAATAGGGTGTGAACCATTAAAATTACTATAATTGTCCTTTAATTATTCAATATTCATAAAATGAGTAATTATAGTAATGTAATAAGGAAGGTTAAAGTGACTTTAACAATTCATACCCCTTTCTATATGCAATCTATAAGATTTCTTAGAGTGTTAACAATAGAAAAACCATATATATATATATATATATATATGGGGAAAAAGTTTATACAAGGTTGCAATCTTATTATGTAGAGCTACGATTGCACTTCAAAAATCCATTGTAAAAAGTAGTTTTAATGTTGAAAAACCTTTTGATTGATCATCTCCACATCGAGATATATGACCATGAAAAATAAAAATATTTTAAGTCTAAAAAATAGCGCATTTTACAATATAACTATTTTTGAAATTTAAAATTTTATAATTAGATATAAAAATAGATTTTGAGATAATCCTAATAGCATTTTACATCAAAATTATACACCATGATAAAATTTGAAGGTGCACCTGACCTCTACAGCTACAGATGCATCCGTATGCCAATTGCATCCTATATATAGTGTTGTAATCTATCTACTTGTCTATACTATATTATTAAGCCACAGTTGGGGTGGACATGTGTTGCAAAATTTAGAAAGGGCTCTAATTCTATAGGGATTGTAGGATGTATTCCCATGTTTAGGGGAAGAGAGAGATAGAGTATGTACTTAATTTTAGAAATATCTATACTACATTATTAAAATAATTTTTAATTTTTGAGATAATCATTTATAAAATAAAATGCTTGTAGAGAGAAATGCATAGAAAGTGAAATAGAGAGATGTGGAGTGAGAAATATGACCTTATCTAGAGAGAAACATTTCAAAAATCGAAACATGTATAATCTTTTGTAAACTATTCATTAGTCCTTCATAAAATTTCTTAGGTCACCTGGTACACCTACGTACAAAGAAAGTAAATCTCAGATTTTTCTTTCCCTAAATTTTCTAAGGGCCCGTTTGGATTGGAGGAAATTAGGAATTTTAGATATTTGAAATCCAAAAAAATCTATAGAATTTCAATATCAACTATTTTTGTCATGGATTTCTTAAATCTATGTGGATAAACTATACAAAATTCATGGATTCCTTGCAATCACTTCTATGTCCATTGTTTGGTAACAAAACTTGATACAATTTCTCTCCCTACATTTTGTATAAACTTTCTCTCTCTAAAACTTAAAATTTAGGATAGTATATTTATAAAAATTTTGAGATAGTTTCTCTTTCTAATATTTGATATGGTTTGTCTCTCTAAAATTTTGAAATAGTTTCTCTCTTTAAAATTTGATATAGTGTCTCTCTAAACTTTGATATACTTTCTCTCTCTAAAGTTTAAAATTTGAGATATGTTCTTTCTCTAAAACTTAAATTTAGAGATAGTTTCGCTCTCTAAAGTTTTTTGAGATAGTTTCTCTCTTCAAAAATTTCATGTACTTTTTCTATTTAAAATTTGATATAGTTTCTCTCTCGAAAATTTTAATATACTTTTTCTCTCTAAAACATAAATTTTGCGATAGTTTCTCTTTCCAAAAAATTAGAAATAGTTTATCTCTTTAAAAATTTTTAGGTAGTTTCTCTCTCTAAAATTTGATATAATTTCTATTTCTAAAATTTTCATTTATTTTCTTTTTCAAAAATTCAAAATTCGAGATACTTTTTCTCTAAGACTCAAAATTCGAGATAGTTTCTCTCTCTAAAAAATGAGATATTTCTCTCTCTAATTTTTTTTTACCGTTTCTCTTTCTAAAATTTATAATAGTTTCTCTCTAAAATGTTTAAGAATACTTTCTCTCCGTAAAATTTTAAGAATGCTTCACTCTAAAACTTAAGATTTGATATAGTTTCTCTTTTTAAAATTTTTTGAGATAGTTTCTATTTCTAAAACTTTTTAGGCACTCTCTCTAAAATTCGATATAGTTTTTCTCTCTAAAAATTGAAATATGAGAATGTTTCCTTCTCTAAAAATTTTGAAGTAATTTATCTCTCTAAAAAATTGAGATAGTTTCTCTCTCTGAAAATTTGCATATACTTTTTCTCTCTAAAATATGATAGTTTCTCTCTAAAACTTAAAATTTGAGATAGTTTCTCTCTCTAAAATTTTGAGATAGTTTATCTCTCTAAAAAAATTTAGTACTTTCTCTCTCTAAAATTTTAACATATTTTCTCACTTCAAAAGTTAAAATTTGAGATAGTTTCTCTCTCAAAAATTTTGAGATAGTTCATCTCTCTAAAAAAATTTGGTACTTTCTCTCTCTAAAAGTTAAAATTTGAAATGGTTTTTTCCTCTAAAAATTTAAGTACTTTCTCTATCTAAAATTTTCATACCTACCAAATGCTCCTTATGTTTTGGGTTGTGGGAACCAATGAGTGAAATCCATGGGTCTTAGAATACAAAAAAACTGGTTTTGGTGTAGAAATGAAATCATGAAAAAGTAGGCCTTATTTCCATGATTTTGATTTTCGTGATTTTAAGTATCCTAGTCATTAAACAATCCAAACCATGCATATTGACAATATCCAAGATATTAGGAATCCTCGCTTAAAATCCATGTACTCAAACAGACCCCTAGAGATTCTAGATAACATACAATAAAATTCAAAGAATTTGAAAGATTTATGAAAACTAGAATATTTCTCTTCTCTAATTCAAATAGGAAATAAAATTACAATATTGGAATTGGGAAAGGTTTCTATACTTCCCCTACAGCATAGAAGTTCTATCCTCTTTCTACCATCCATCAGCCCAATTTTGATCAAGAGAACCACTCACCGTTTGATCTTAGATCCAACATCTCAAAGTATTTTATTTTTAGTTTTTTTTATACAAATTGTATGAATATAAAATTTGATACGTGTCATCTTCTCATTGGGACGCACCAATAAAAAATATTAAAAATAATTTTTTGATAAAATGTAATGACTAAAGTACCCCTTGAAATCAAAGGTATTTTTGTTATTTTATTTTATTGAAAATATTTTTTTTTATATTTTTTTCTAGTGCGAGTTTAATAGAGAGATGAACGTCCAAAATTTAGTGTCAAAATAATATATAAAAAAATTATAAAATAAAATAGTGTAAAGACGTGATATTATGATTAGAGCAATCTTAACCCTCCATTCAAAATGAACCGTTGGATAAACGAGAGGATGGAACTTTTATACTGCAAGGAAAGCACTTGCCTATTAGAATTAGTATTTTTTATCACGTGAGGCTCACCCCATGGCTCACACAACTTTCATGCACTTTCTTTATAATCACGTGAGGTACTCTGTATCTCTCTAATGGCTGCATAGGGTTTTCAAGGCTCTAAAGGCCATAGCAAGAGACCTCAAGTCCGGTGGGCCTTTTAATGGCCAAGTCTTTATTGAAGTCATTGCTGGTTTTAGGTAGCAATTGGGGCTTTCTAAGGGAAATTGGTAAGTAATGATATTGCCTTCCTTTCTACGTCTGAAATTGTGTGGATTTATGCATCTTTAGTGTTCGTAATTTGATAGTTGTGTTTATTCAATTTGTGTTTTATTGAAGGTTTCTTTATTGGTTTTCTATATTTTTGAATTTGCCGTTGTAATTTGTACTACATATTGCTAATTTTGTAATATTTTATGAATCAATTCTTATTATTTCATGGTTCACATTGGAGGGTTTTTTTTTTTTAAAAAAGAAAAAAAACAATTTTTTGTTTTAGAGAGATCGATTGCTTAAAATTTTGATTTTTATTTGAAGAGGTTTTTTTTTGTTTTATTTCCTTATGTAACTTAATAAAATTATAAACAAAAATCTGCGCATAACATTATTAAATTTTTACCAAATATTCATAAGGACTTTTAATTGTCATCATTTTTTAATATTTAAAAAAAAAACTGTTATTTTGACGACAAATATAGGCAAGGTTCATTCTTTACATTTGAAGTATAATATTTTAAAATATATGTCCTTTTGGTTTATATTTTAAAAAGTGAGTTTGACATTGTTCAAGACTCTCTCAAAAGGAAGAGCATCCCCCTTAAATGTCATGTTTTTTTCTTTCCAAACCTCTCCTAAAACTGCACTTTTAACAATTTTCCAGGTAATACCAATTACACCCACTTTTTGTAGGCTTGGGAAGGCGAGCTGAGTATTTATTACAAGTTATTAGTGCGTTGAAAAAGTCATATTTTGCTTTTTCAATATTATTATTATTTTTTTGATATTTCTTTTTCTCCTATCTCTTTTATATATTTACGTGCAACACACGTAATCCTACTAGTGTATACAAAAAGTTTGAATTCTCTAATAATTTCAATTAATTTTTGTTACTATGGATTAGTGTTCGTAAAATTGAACCAAAACGGTTATCCGAACATGGGTCTAGAAGCGGTTTAACCGGCCTAATTGGCCAATTCAACCGCTCTAGCCGGACAAGTTTGGGGAGGTAAAAAAAAAGTGCTGAAATTTTTTTAAAAAAATGTAAAAAAATATATACTAAAATATGAAAAACATATAAAGAATGATTAAAACAAAACACATTCAAATGAAGTTGAAAATTAATGAAAAAAAATGGATTTTAACCTATTTTATATTTTTCAATGGCTATTTTTTAAATTTTCTAAAAAAGAAGGAAAAATGTGAGTATTAATGACCAAAACAATTTTCATTGTTTACAATAATGTAAAGCATATTTAAAAATGTATTATAAATTCCCTATTTTTTAGAATTTATATACATTTTTTTGATTTTTTTTTTTTAAATACCAATTGATCAGGCCACTGACCGGATCCGATCTAACCGGGTGGTTAGTGGCTAGATCGGACGATTTTGCGAACAATGCTATGGATTTCAAAGAACATGCCTATTAGCGGATTGCTTCTAGAGTGGTTGAATTGGAGAAAAATAAATGCTAGGTGCTTCTTTTATGTTTTATCGAAATTGGATCGATATTCATTTTACCTTGCCAAGGACATGCTTAATTTCTGATAACTTCTAAAGCACATGATTCATGTCATAGTCCTTCATGGCTTAATATTTCTCTTTCAGTTTTTTCATAAATTTATTGTCGACATTTTCATTTGAATTAATTAATGTGAAATCTCATTAAGTCCATAAATTGTTGTGCACGATTTTTATTTTTCATCATATTTTGAAGTTTTTTAAATGAAAAAAACTCCTTGTTTGGCACTTAGTGCTCTTAAGCACAAGTGCAAAGCACGTGTAAACAAAATGCTTTAATATAAGGAAAAAATTTATACAACGTTGCAACCTTAAAATGTAGATTAGGTTGCACCTCAAAAATCCATCATAAAATGTTTTTTTTTATGTTGAAAATCCCTCTAATTGATCATCGCGACATCGAGATGTATGAATATAAAAATAAAAGAAGATTTTGAGTCTTAAAAATAATGTATCTTGCAACATATTATCTAGACCGTCCATGTTCAAGATTTTCAAGTGTTTATGGATCTACTTGATTTGAACTTTTTTTTTTAGTTTAAGATTTTACAATTAGAGATGAAAATAGATTTTCAAGCCATCCTAATAATTTTTTATACTAGAATTATATTAATGATAAAATTTAAAAGTGCATCTTAATTTAATTGATTAAGATTACGACCTTATACAAACGACACCCTTGACAAAACAGTATGTTGAAACCAAATCGACAGTCAAAACTTAGTTTGAATAAGTCATAAGATGCCATGAAATAGAAGAAAAATTAGGCCCAGAGATTCTCCAAGCTAAAACTTAATTTTCTTTGGAAATGATTGCCATCAATGACTTTTTCTAGTAAGAGAGATTAAGACGGAACCCTTAGGTTAAGACGATTTTCCAACTTAAATCATAGGCAAAGTTTTATCAAGAGTCTCTCTCTCATATTAAAAGGATCTCTTATTATCCCAACACTTTTCATACATAAATATTCGAAGTTCGAATTCATCTTTTAAACTTGCCATGGGTCATCCCAAATAAAATCCAATATGCAAAAAAAGTAACTATAATACTTCTTCTGAACTGTTATAGTTTCCGTTATTACAATTCTACCAAATAGTTTATGTTATTAAAAAAAAAATGACTTTACCATTTTTCAATCGTTGAACAACCGAATTTAAAGCATTTTTCGTTGCTCAACAACCAAAAATCGGGTCTTCCTTTTTTTTTTTAAACTTCTCTCTACATTCCATAGGTAAAAATGGTTTTTTTTTTTAACTTCTCTCTCTCTACATTATATGGGTAAAAATGGTTTTTTTAAAAAAACTCTCTCTCTCCCCTACACTGAGTCTTTTTTGGGTAAGTTCATAATCCCTGAGATTTCTCCTAAATTTAGGGGCTCAAACTAGTTGTTTCCCCTGATTTTATCGGATAACCATGACTTTAAAGTGGTAGAGAGAGAATATGCACAAGATTTCTCTTAATCTTCTAATCTCAATAATCCCTAAGATTTCTTCTAAATTTAGGGGCTCAAGCTAGTTGTACCACTTTGATTTTATCGGATAACTATGGCTTTAGAGAGGAAGAGAAAATACGCCACAAGAAAGAGAAAACATTTTTCAGTTTTTCACCAACCAAAAATACTTCGAATTCTGTTGTTTCGTCTTTTTTTTTTTTTAATTTATGTTTTGACATGAAAAAAATGGACACAGTAGTAATGACCAAAACTATTCCGTAGAGCAGTAATAACAAAAACTATGACAGATATGTATGTAATTTTTCCATTAATCTTAACACCCCAATTTGATATTCGTGTTTTTTAATTAGGCGTATTTTTGTTATATAAAATTAGGCTTTTATGGAAGCCCATAAAAGTGCATTGGAGAGAGAAAAAAACATAAGAGAGTGAACAGCAGTTTAGGGAGATAGAACTAGGGGGTTTCTTACAAACCCTAGCATTGTTGTGTCGTTGCATTAGGCCGAATTTAATGATATTTCTTTACGACAACAGAGTTGTTCGACGGTGATAAAGAAATGATTGATTGAATTCAATAAAGTTTATGATATTCGTAAAAAAAAGGAATTGAGTTGATTGGTGGTGAAATTGTCACAGGGAAAATCAATTTTAGTTTTCTTTGCCAGGTAATCTCTATAAAATTTATAACCGTGTAAATTTTTTTATTGGTAGTGAATTCATCATTGCTAGTTGTCCACGATTGTAGGCCGATTTTGGCCGAACCACATATATTTATGTGTTGATAATGATTGCATTAACGTTTGTAGTTTACAATTATGTTTTTTATTTTTCTATTTTTTGTTTTTCTTGATTTCATCTTCTTTTTTTTCAAATTTATTACATCATATGCAGTTCTTATGTGTTTGGATTTATTAAAAGCAATCTGGTGTTAATTAATGAGTTGACTTTCGAAGTATTGGATTTGTTGTGGTGGGGTTCATCGTAACAAAGGGTAATCAAGCAAGCCTCAGTTCCCGACATTCAGGACAAGACAAAAAAAAAATGCAGGGTTATGTATGTGGGATCAATTTCTTTCTTCTCCAATACTCAAAAGAAACACTTCTTTCCAGCATTATGGGAGAACACCAGCTTCAACCTTCTAAGAAGCCCTAATTTTTTTTGTGTTTTGGAAGAAAGACCTCATGTAATTTTTCTGTACTTCCGAAAACCTATAGAGAGAAAGAAGAGCCTTCAACCTGTGTCTATAATTTTTTGGCTTACCCTTCCCAAAAAGATAAGTAAACTTCTTTTTGTTAAATCTTAATATTTTTCTCTCCAAAAAGTTACCCTTCTTAATTTGTTTTTTAAAATAGGCATCAGTCCTCAGGGGCCTAGAAACACCCTTTTAGAAAAATAAAATAAAAAATAAATAAATAAATAAATGCTTGTAACATTCTCTCCCTCTAGACCCATGGAAGAGGCTCCCGTGCTCGGATGATATCAGGCTCAACATCCATGTGCTCAAGTAGCACCTATATCTGCCAAGTCCCTACAAAGATATCGTTTATTCTTTGATAGGGCCTTAGTTATCATATCTGATAGATTGCAATCTGTATGGAATTTTTTTTATTAACTGATTCTCCAAGACATCTCGTATCCAATGATATGCTTTGTCTTGACATGACATGTTGCATTCTTGCTTAGATCAATAGCACTGTACCTATCACAATAAACCACATAGTTGTCTTCCTTCAACATTTATTCGACTGCTTCTGTAGCTGCTATATATTCTACCTCTGTAGTAAAAAGAGTAGTGCACTTCCATAATTTGACTGCCATGCCACGGCTCCCCCTGCAAAAGTGGACAACTATCCTAATGTGGACTTCTTGGTGTCGATGTCTCCTACTGTGTCTGCATATGAATATTCATCTAGCACAAGTTTTCACTTCTAAAACATAAATATAATATTCTATCATACTGCTACCCAGTTTATTTGCCAGGGTCAGAGACTTATCATACCCACTCCATTTGCAATGCCAAGCCTTCACACAACATGACATATATCAAACGCCTTATGACTGGAGCATAGGTCATGTCTTTATTTTCCTTCTCATTTTGATCACTCCATCGCGCACTCAACCTAAAGTATCCAACAAGTAGCATGCTAACTGGTTTTTCTTACTCCCTATTGAATTTTTCAAGTACTCATTCAATATATTTTTCTTGTGACAATGACAACTTTGTTCTCCTGTCATGTTTTATCTGCATGCCTAAAATCTACGTGCTGGCCTCAAATCGTTCATACCAAAAAGAAGGGAAGGAAAGAAAAAAATAAAATAAATAAATAAATAAAAAGAGAGAGTGCCAAAAAGGGAAAGAAGGAAAATAAAATAGAAAAGAAGGGGAAGAAAGGCAAGAAAGTGTGAAAAAAAGGGGGGAAAACAAAACAAAGAAAAGATAATGAATGAAAATAAAAGAGGAAAGAATGAACATAAAAGAGGAAAAAAAAATGGGAATGAAGGGAAAGAAAATATAAAGCACTCGGAAGGTAAAGAAAATAGTCCCACCAAAACTATGATAGAATATTGCGGTCCAAAGTACACTAGCTAGGCGGTGATCTTACGTTCTCTAAAACACTTAACCAAAAGGAAACTCAAATAAGAAAACAAAAGAAAAATAATAGGAATAAATAAAATGGAATGAATAAACTCAAATGACCCAATAAAATGAAAAAAATAATAGGAACTAAAATAAAAAGAACTAACTAAAAATAAAAATAATGAAAAATAATAGGAATTAAATAAAATGGAGGGAATGAACTACACTAACTAAGCAAAGGAAGAAAATAATAGGACTTAAATAAAAAGGAAGGGATAAATTCAAATAAGTAAGCAAATTAGTTAACAATAGGAACTAAGAATAAAAAAGGACGAATAAAATAATAAAAAAGAAAAGTGAAAGAGAAAAGAAATACTTAAAGTAAATATTGATGAATCAAATCTGAATAAATAGTTGTTGTAAAATGTGTAGTGAGAATATCCCTCAAGTCGAATTCATTGGAATGAACTCAAGAGTGATTTTTGATATTTGATATGAAATCGAGTGATCTAGGTTCTTGAGGTCACATCTAGGGTTGCTATGGTTTAAAGTTTCTAAGAGTTTCTAGATGCTCTAATACGCAAGGAGACCTCTATTTAGAGTTTGAAGGCTAGGCATCTTAAGAATCGCAAGATATGGGATTGGGATTTCAAATCCTTGTAGAATTATGATAGAAAAACATGTGAAGGACGGTTCAGGAATTAGGTAAGTTGTTTTCATGGAGGATTAAATTGTCATTTTAGATATTGTTTATATTTTTCTTATAACTTTGATGTATATCCAAATTTAGTGATTCTTAAACTTTTGGAAAGCTCTTTCGATTTCGTATAATTGAGATAGGTTCGATATGGAAACTGAGTATTCTCGGGGTGAAACCTATGGGAAATTTTAAGAAGTTATTATGGGTTAAGATATTCCAACCAGGGCAAGCTTTCTATACTTCCTCTAGAAGATAAATCTTATATACTTCTCCTTATCCAACCGTCTTTTTTGAATGGAGGGCTAAGATTGTCCCAATCACAATGTCACGTCTCTACATTATTTTATTTTTACTTTTTTTATATAAACCATTTGAAAAATATAAAAAAAATATTACCAAAATACCCCTGAAAGAATCAAGGGGTATTTTGGTCATTATATTTTATCGAAAAATTATTTTTAATATTTTTAATAGGTGTGCCTCAATGAGAAGATGGCACATACGAAATTTTATATCTATACAATTTGTATAAAAAAAATTAAAATAAAATACTTTGAGCCTTAGGATCTAAGATGAGTGACTCCTTCGATCAAAATTGGACAGCTGGATGGTAGAAGAAGCATAGATCTTCCATGCATTATTATGGGTTATGATATTCATTCCAACCATACTGTAGTTTACTAGTGGGAACCTATAGGTGATTGGGAATTCTTCTTATAACCTGGGATGACGAACATGTCTAAACGAGGTCTAGAATACTAAGTTGAATCTTGGTGTCTACAAATATCCATTCTTTTCTTTTCTTTTCTTTTTTCTTAAAGGCACATTAGCCCAGATGAATATCAAAGAACTAAACCGCTGTAGATAGAAGGAAATGAATGCAACATCTGACTAAATATCTTCATGGTGCGAATCACGGCAACAATCAGAGGAAAGAATCTTGACCGAAGGAATTTAACATTCTCGTCATCAAAGGCCTGGGCTGTCATGGCAGAATCGAGTAGCCAATCAAACAGTGATTCCTTAACGCGAGATAATTTATTTGTAGAGAGAAACAACTTCATATTCTGAATTGATATAGGAAGCCAAACAACTTCATATTCTGAATCGATATAGGAATCGACTACTCAGAAAGAATAGGTAGATAACCCACTCCAGCAGGCCCGGCTTTGAGTAAGAGGTTTCTTCTTCTCTTCTTCTTCTTCTTTCGGCCTAGTTCTTAGGATAGATTCATTCACTCTTATTTTCTCATTTGATTTCTGCTTAGTTCATCTTTTTGGTGCACACCATCAGCCGGCACAGCCAGTAATCTATTCTTCTTCTTCTCTTCTTCTTCTTCTTTCGGCCTAGTTCTTAGGATAGATTCATTCACTCTTATTTTCTCATTTGTTTCTGCTTAGTTCATCTTTTGGTGCACACCATCAGCCGGCATAGCCAGTAATCTATAGGGAGGTTGATCTCGCCCTTGAGATCGAATCATTTGTTGATTATAATTGGAAAGAACCCCTTATTCTCAACTCTTGTTAACTTAATTAAGTTTTGGAGTAATCACGAGGATCTAAAACGTTTCGTCCCATATTCTCAAGGTAAACACGTCGTCAATCTCGCTCAAGGTCAATTTGGAATTTGTGTTTCTCAACTTTTATATTCATCCTTTCCCTTAATTCTGTTTTCATGGCGTACTGTTACGAATCTTCTATGCCATTTCATTTAGAGCCACTTGAATGTTATGGTGATGCTTTTCCATTTGCTCACCGGTTCTTTTCTTGCCATATATGATATAAATTAGAAAAAATATACAATGAGACCATTTATCTTTTGTTCAAGACTGTCATAATTGATCTTAACCATTGGATGTGAAACTGGATTGATGCATTTATTACATTGATTGAGCTCAAACTTCAAAAGAAATTCTTTCAATCTTTATTACACACTCAAGCTATTAGATTTCATATCGGATGGTTATAAGTACTTGTTACCTCCTTGTATCAAAAGTAAATGGTCTCATTGTATACAATCCCTTTGCATGGCGAGACCACCATCATGATGATGTAGGTGCCGTTATCTGATTTTCTTTACTCAATCATGTATTGACACTATTTAGAATGAAATCATAGTACACACTAATACTGTGGAGTAAAAGGTAACCCAAACTCACAATAAAAGTCCAAGTGCGAATGGTAGAGATTGACCATATTTCTTATGATATACATTCACTCAAAAGTATGATTAATTGGGCCAAGATTACGAAACGAAAAGAAAACATTGAGCCTTTAAATTGGGCCACCTTGTACCTTTTGGGATAGTTCTATTCTATTTCTGAAAGATCATAAGATCTACACCATTTCTCGAGATTCGAGATTTAAATGAATTTAAAAATATTCTGAGCCCTAAAACCCCTAAAAACCCAAGGATACATAAGTTTCAAGACTCAACGGAAACTTTCCATGGTCAGTCATTAAATGCCCTAAAAGGTTAAAAAAAAAGAAAAGAAACAAGGGAATTTTTCTAGTTCGAAAATATAGTCTTCTAGCGTCATGTGGAGTACCTAGGACATGTCAAAAACTAGTGTAGGACACTAATGACTAAGACTTATACCAAATATGGCTACCAAAAATGCGGGCTTGGCAATAATATATTTTTTAGATATAATTTGATTCTAATTTTTAGAGGACATATAATATTTAACATAGAGGTTATGAATATGAATATATATATAGATATCAAAGTAATGATATGCACACATATCTCTAGAAAAGTTATCAAAATGGGTGCCGGACTTGATTTTTTTAGAGATCTGTGCCATATTTAATGG
>NW_006499436.1:2506574-2530943 GCF_000471905.2 Amborella trichopoda
TACAGGCATGAAGCCCAATGAATCTATATAAGTGATTCATTTAATGAATTCTCTTCCTAATTCTTGGGAGACTTTCATATCTTCCATCTCTACTAGAAGAAAGACACCAAAATTAGAGGAACTCATCACGACCATCAAATCTGAAGAACAAATGAGGAGTTTAAGGCAAACCCCAAGGGATGCTGTGCATATGGTAAAATCTCAACCATCTTTTAAATTTAAGAAAAGAAAGGGAAGAAATACTTTGAAAAGAAAAGATATTTCAAAAGAAGAGATTTTGGGAATAAAGGAGTAAAGAGAAAGACCTGAACTTGTTTTATTTGCAAGAAGGTGGGCCACATAGCCAATAATTGTCGGTTCAACAAATCTGGTAGAACTAACAAGGAATTGGCATGTGTGGTTTTCGAGTCCATGCTAGCTAACCCCAAGGAAGCTTGTTGATGTCTTGACTCAGGGGCTACGGCTCACGTCACAAACACCAAAGAAGGTTACCGTTCTTTCACTCCCATGGGGCCAAGACAGCAGCATATTTATATATGAGAAAATCAGAAGACTGATGTACTTGGAGTTGGAGATTTTGAGTTGAAACTAAAGAGTGGGAGCACCTTGATCCTAAAACAAGCACTTTATGCTTTTGATATGAGGAAGTGCCTGGTTTCAGTTCCTAAGATGTCTATGGCTGGATTCATAACCACTTTCATTGGGGAGAAAGTGGTTGTCAAGAAGGGGAAATATGTGATCATCACTGGATGACTTGTAGACAGGTTATTTATCATCGAAATAAAAGAAAACGTTACCTATGTCTCGTCCCCTAATGAATTAGATGTTGGTACCCTATAACATGTGATGTTATGGCACATTAATATGAAACGAATAGAAAGATTAAAAAGGGATGGGATTCTTCATAATTATAAGTGAGATTTATCGAAAGTGTGCGAGTCTTGTGTGCAAAGAAAACTAATAAAGGAAAGTATCACCAGGGCAAAAAGAGTTACTAGTGTATTGAAAATCATTCATAGTGACATATGTGGACCTATGAATGTGACCACCAAAAGTGAAAAAAGATATTTTATCTCTTTTATAGATGACCATTCGCGATATGCCCATGTGTACCTTATTTATGCAAAATCAGAAGGCCTAGAAAAATTCAAAGAATATAAAAGTTCAAGTAGAGAATCAAATCAACCTGAAAATTAAAGTCCTTAGAACCGATAGAGGGGGGGAATATTCATCTGACCTTTTCAAAGAATTGTGCATTGAAAATGGTATCATCCATCAGCACACTATACCTTATACTCATGAACAAAAAATTGTGTAGCTGAGAGAAGGAATAGGACCTTAGTGAAAATGGTAAGGAGTATGATGGGGTATGCAAATCTCTCATTGGAGTTTTGGGGAGAAGCCGTATTAACAACATGTTACATCTATAACCGGACTCCCACAAAAGCTGTGCCACTTACTCATTACGAAATTTCCACAGGTCGTACTCTCTCCCTTGAACACCTGAAAGTTTGGGGTTGCTCAGCCGATGTCCTTATCCCACATCAAATTAGAACAAAATTGCAACCCAAAATTGTCAAATCTATTTTCATTGGTTATCCAGATCATGGTAAGGGTATCGATCGTACAATCTTGAAACTGGTATGGTTATTGAAAGCCACAATGCTCACTTCTTTGAGGAAGAGTTCCTTGAAGCAAGGGTGAGTAGAACACAAGCCAACTTTTATGAGAAGGCCAAAAACAAAGATGTAGTTCGAGACCCTGAACCTGAAACTTCTAAACCAACTCAACCTGTTTCTGAACTCCCTAAAGAAAGTGAACATTTACCTAAATCAAGACGAAGTAACCGAGTCAGTAAACCACCTCTTTACCTAGAACATTTTTTCTACCTTGGAAAACATTTTGATAAGGTTGGGGAAGATTTAAATTCAGAACCTAGAACTCACCGTGAAGCCTTGACCTGTCTTGAAAAGGAATACTGGGTAGAAGCCATGAAAGATAAGTATGCTTCCATTAACCAAAACCATGTATGGGAATTAGTACCCCTACTTGAAAAATGTAAGGTCATTGGTTGTAAGTGAATTTTCAAGAAAAAGTTGAACTCTGAAGGGAAAATAGAAAAATACAAATCTAGATTGGTTGCAAAGGGTTTCACCTAGAAAGAAGGGATAGATTATGAGGAAACTTTTCCCCTGTTGCCAAATTTCCATCCATCTAAATCCTTATAGCTTTAGCAGCCCATTTTAACTTTGAGATTCATCAAATAGATGTCAAAATAGCTTTTCTAAATGGAGATTTAAAAAAAGAAATTTACATGACCCAACCTGGGGGATTTGAGGAGAAAGGGAAAGAAAACCTTGTATGCAAACTTAATAAAACCCTTTATAGCCTGAAACAAGCATCGCGACAGTGGTACATAAAATTCCAAGAGACTTTTGCTCTCGCAAGATTCTCTATAAATAATGAGGATTATTGCATATATCAAAAGGTCAGTGGGAGTGATGTGGTCTTTATATAGTTATATGTGGATGATATGCTAATTGTTAGTAGCTCAATTGCCCTAGTAGTAGAGACGAAAAATTTCCTTGCACAACACTTAGATATGAAAGATCTTGGAGAAGCTTCATATGTGTTGGGCATCAAAATAATAAGAACCAGGAGAAAGAAGACTATCCAACTTTCCCAGGCAACCTACTATAAGAATATATTAGAAAAGTTTGATATGAGTATGTGTAAGCCTATGACGAAGCTTAGCAATAAAATTTATCATATCGAAGACATGGATATAAGAGCCATGGAGAGAGTGTCATACAGGAGCGCAGTTGGGTCCCTTATGTACGTCATGACGGGAATAAAGCCTAACTTGTCCTTCGTCATGAGGCTGGTGAGCCGTTTTCAAAGCAACCTAAGAGATGAGCATTTGAAAGCAGTAAAAAGAATTCTCAGATATTTAAAGGGGACCATGAACTATGCGCTCACATATAAAGGGGGAACTGAAATAACAATAGAGGGATATTCAAATGCAAGCTATCTCGCGGATCCAGATGATATGAAGTCTACATCTGGGTATGTGTTTATGCTTGGAGGGGGTGCGGTTTCTTGGAAGTCAAATAAACAAGATATTGTGGCTTTATCCACCATGGAATCCGAGTATGTGGTATGCTGTCTAGCAGCCAAGGAGACTGTGTGGATTAAGAAGTTTCTTAATCAACTTAATCTCCATCCTGTACATTGTGAGCCGGTGTGAATTTTCTAGCCGGTGTGAATTTTCTACGACAACACGGCGGCTATTTGTGTCTCTAAGGAACCTCGGTTTCATAAGAATTCCAAGCATATCAAGCCATACTTCTATTACTTGATAAATGAGTTGAGATTGAAAAAGATCGAGATCAGCTACAGATCTACAGATTTGATGATTGCAGACCCTCTGACTAAGGGAGTTGTCGCTAATATTTTTGTAAGACATGTGAGAGAGATGGGGATGAGAGAAAGTGAGGAAGAGAGAATGTAAGGCCTTCAACAGCCAAGTGGGAGATGTTGGGTTTATATGGCCTTTAAAGGCCTTATGAGCGTATAATGAAAAACGTTTACTATAAACTCAATGGGAGTGTAGTTCCTCGAAGACCATACTAAGCAAATGATATTTACGGATAACGAACTGTGCTTGACGATCTAAGCCAGTAGGTTGGAAAACCCGAGGTACCTGGGCATAAAAAAATAAATCGAAAAGGGTTTTTGGGTTAGCCCTTGATGAGGTCGGAGCTGATGCCTAGATGAGTGAGCCGAGAGACTGTGTAACCCTTGTGTGTGATGGTAGGCCTACAGAGACGGGGGCCAAAACTTCATCTATGTTCCATCACACGGCATGCATATAGATAGATCATTCGGAGAAGCTTGATATCCACCTTTGGGTGAAGCATATGCATGTGCGAGAGATACCCCAATGCGTCATAGAGCTGTGGTCGCATCAGATCATGATGACCTTAACTTGTCTCTAAGGGAGGACCTGTAATGGCTCATCGACCAGACTTTGGTGACCCGCTAATGAGCCCCTGCTTGGACTGTGGGTCATGGGAAACACTTGATCAGTTCGATAAAACAATTATGGTCTGTTGTCTACAGTTGAAGGTGGAGTACCTCGTGATCGTTGATTAAATTCTTGAACCATATGGATCCACTTCCCATCATATTAATTTAATTATGTTGATTTTATTATTAAATTATTTTAGATTTATTATTTTAATTTTTGTAAGTCATTTGATATTTTAGTTCTTATTTTTGGACTTATAAAATGAAGTTATTAATTTATAAAGTTATAATATTTTAAAAATACTTTTTTTAAAATATTTATTAAAAGAAAATACATGAGGACCCATAGTGCAAATGGGCCCACCATGTGGGTATTAGGTGGGGCCCCACATACCATGCATGGGTGCCCCCCCCCCCCTTGGATACCTTATCTTGTTTTGTCTTCAAGTTTATTAAAAATGGTAACTACATCTTGTAACATGTGGTCAAATATTGATTAGGAAATATTGACCATATCTTATCTTGATAATTGAAGGAATATCTTGACTTGATATTATTAAAATATTCTTATGAAAAATATGAGATGGAATATGCAATTTGTGGTATGCACTATATCTTTAATGGATTTAATTTATTTAAATATATTGATGGGAAAATGGTTCGTGCACCTTCCATAATGTTGATGACCCATCTATGGAATGGATGGCTCAGATCTCTCACCCTACAAGTCACCTTGATCAGCGGTCCATATTCAATCTCAAGAAAGAGGCAAACTATGGAAAACCTTAAAGAAACCCTAGACCTAAATTTTACTATAAATAGGGGTGCTCTCCCCCCATCTCAACACACATCTCTCTCCCATAAACTCTCTCTCTCTTCCTTAGGGGCCACGCCCCTCTCTATCTTCCCTAGGGGCCATGCCCCTCTCTCTCTACTCTCTTATTTTCTCTCTCTCTCTCTCTCATGATCTAATCTAAGGGTTGAAAAAATTAGGGTTTGAGTTTAATTATTTTGGAGTAAGGGTTTTGTAGATATTTAATGGTGGTTACCTAGTTTGGCCGAAATTAGCTTTCCCGGTTCGAGATTGAAGTTAGACCGTTGATCTCGCGTCATTGGATGTGGTGACTCAGTGTAGGGTGTAAAAAGCCCGGTTGAGGTGATATTCGACATCTTTTCTTTTAATTATTTGTTCTTTTATTTTATATTCTCAAGTACAATATTAGGTTGTATGAATGGCATCAAGTAGTTGAGATTTATTTTATTGGTGTGTTATTTAATTTTTGGAATTTTTTGGAATTTTTTGTAAAAAAACCATCTGTGAGTGATCTTGTTGCCAAAATTATAAAGGGTAATTATTATTTAAAAAAAAAATTTGTATTTTCCCGATAAAAGATTACATAGGTCTTTCTTTCAATAAACACCCTTGGTGTAGCCATGAATGAATGTACACCTTCGTATCGACTGATTGAGTTCTTTATATTTTTCTCTATATATATTGGTGATGTTTTCACAAGGCTAGGGCCGTATCTCCAAGCCTCTTCAAAAAACTAGATTTAGTTTCGTAAAACTTTGTGATGGCTTTAAAATCTATTTTCACCTAGAATTTGAAGTCCAAAAATGGTAAGAGTCTAGTATATCTACGACGACTTGAAATGGAATATCCAAAAACAGTAATACAAAATAGATCATTTTTAAGTTTTGAAATTCATTTCTTTAAAATCCTCAATTATTGACGTAGTGACATAGATTTACATAGTTTCAGTCCCGAATGTGGTTTCACCGGCTAGCTTCGAAGAGCTCGAGGTGGCACAGGACGGAGTACTTTTCCGAGTTTAAGAAGTCTTATTCACCATGCATAAATAGTCCCTTTTCCATCTGCCATGTGCTTTTAAAATGTGCAAGTACGAATCCTGCATTCCATTGATTTTATGAAGCAAGGGAGTATGATGCAGTGATTTTAATTTTAGACAGTATTTCATTTTATTTTAAGAACCTATTAATTTCTCTGAGAAAAATTGAGAGAACTGCGAACTGCAATGGATATAATGGTATTAGAGGCGAACTGCCACAGTAAAAAGAAACACATTTAACTCTGTGGTACCATTTGGTCAAAGTGATTAAGGTAATTTATGGCACGGCCATGAGTTCTTTTTTTTTTCGTTTGTTTTTATTTATTTTTTTGGTGAGTAGAGGCCCTTACTCTTGGTAAGACTTGAGCCCAAGGCATAGCCTTACAATTTGTCAAGTGCTAGCCAATGTTTGTAAAATCGAACCAGAACGGTTAACCGGATAAGGGCTTGGAAGTGGTTTAATCGGCCTAACCGGTAAACCGGCCGATTCAACCGCTCTAACCGAGCAAGTCTTAGGCTGTCAAAAAAGTGTTGAAAAAAAATAAAAATACAAAAATAAAATCTACTAAAACATGAAAAACATATAAATAATGATTAAAATTCAAATGAAGTTGAAAATTAATGAAAAAAATGGATTTTAACCCATTTTATATTTTCCAAGAGCTATTGTTAAAATTTTCTAAAAAAAATGAGAAAATATAAGTGAGTATTAATTAACAAAACAATTTTTAATATTTACCATAATGTAAAGACTATTTTAAAATGCATTATAAATCAAATTCCTTATTTTTAAGAATTTATATACATTTTTTAAAATTTTTAAAAAAATTACCGGTTGATCACCTTAACCGCCCAAAACTGAGACTGGCCACAAGCCGGTTCCGATCTAACCGGGTGATTAACGATTAGATAAGGCGATTTTGCGAACAATGGTGCTAACCAATTGAGCCCGGGCTCTTGTCCTACGGCCATGAGGTTTTGAACCAAAATATAAGGAGAGGCCTAACATCTTGGGAATGTATACAGCGGTACGTTGTGTTGGACCAAATGTAAACATGATGGGCGAAGTTTCTAAAGGCCTACGTTTTATGAGGCCTACGTCAAATTCCCAATCCGAAAGCACTTTCGGCAATTGAAATTTCCACGATGCTCTAAAATCAATTTTTAGCACTGAAAATATTGAAACTCAAACCATGGTATTGATCTTGCGAATCTATGAACACTTATTTTTAAAGCACAATAGATGGTCTAAATAATTTGTTATAATATACACTATTTTTAGAAGTTGAAATCCTACTCTTTTTTTTATAGCTATAATGTTCAAACTGAGATGATCCATTTAAAGGTTTTTAAATGCTTGAATTGTAATTTTTGATGAGTTATGAGGTGCGGTTTTACTTATGTTGATAGGGTTGCAACCCTATCAAATCATTTCTCAAACATGATTTCACATCTAGGGGTGGAAATGGGTTGGATTGGGTATAGGTCGACCTGGACCTAGACCCAACCCGGACCCAGCTCGGGTCCAAGGTTTTGTACCAAGTGTATGCAATAATCCCATAGCCCAAACTCCTATTAAGGGGATTTTATAGACTCCAAAACTCTAAAATCATATTTATGTGCGTTTAACGTCAATTAAAGATATAAATAAAAGAATTGATTTGGATATGTTTAGTTGCCTCCAGGGTTTGAAAACTCGTCGAGTCGAGCCGGACTCGCCCAGTTCGACTCGGGAATCGTCTGCAACCGAGCCGGTTCCACGAAAAAACCGGGAATCGCCCATGTCCAGAGAGAACCGAGCGATTCCCAATAGTGAATTGCGAGTCTCACCGAAAAAACCTGGGCATTCTAGTAATTTTTGGGTTTACACGTGGCCGCCTCACGGGAGCCACACGTAGCACCTAAAAATCCTCCACAGCAACACGTGGCACCTAAAAATCCTCCACAGCAACACGTGGTAACTCACCTCACATGTCTGCCCCCTCACTTTTCCACACACGCAATACAATATCTATTATAGAGGAATTTATAGATAACAAAGCAACGCTCATCCTTCGATGTGGGATAATTCTCATAAAAAATCATTAAAACAAGACGATTGAATATATATAATTATAGAAGCTAATAAAATCACATTAGGCGACGTAGCGGTGTTGGTTGACATCTCTGATTTTTCGGTGAACGTCTAGAGTTCGAACCCCTTAGCGCACGTCCTTGTTTGTATTTTTGTTGTCAAAAAAATAAACAAAAGCAAAAAATATTGTTGTAAAAAAATAGAAAAAATAAAAAATAAAAGATTTTTCAAGATAAAGATATAAAAGATGATACAAAATTTTTTTATTTTTCTTGTAAAAAAAATACAAAGTAATATAACAAGTATTTCTTGCAAAAAAATAAAACAAAAGGCATAAAAAAATAAAATGTACTTTGGCAACATCATTTTTTTATTTTTCTTGTAAATAAAAAATAAAAAGTAATACAACAAGCAAAAAAAAATGTAGTACAACATATTCTTCTTTGGTCAAAAAAAAAAGAAAAGATAATCAACAAGTATCATATTTTTCTTGTAAAAAAAAATAAAAGATAACACAAAAAGTATTTCTTGTCAAAAAAATAAAATGTATTTCTTAATACAACCTAGGAATAAATGGCCTAATTATATTTTTTATTTTTATAACGTGATGGTCTTTAACATAAATGTAGTAATATTAATTTAAAGATAGGATTCATATAATGAGGTCATTTGAAATCTCTCTCTTTCTACTAACAATCTCTTCCACTAATTTATTCTAGAAACCTAAAAAATTAAAGAAAATTTGTACGTATTCTAATAATTTCTACATTATTTATTAATTTTTGTATTATAAATCATGTAGTGTATTATTTTTCTTACAATTGTCAATAATACATTTTAAATTAGATGATATTATAAAATATTTTGGATTTGTTATTCTTTATATAATAAAATATTTATAAAATATTGTTTGTATATAATATTATAGTTAGTTTGGTTGTAATAATTTGGGTTTTTTTAGCGGATTAGGGTTTTCCGCCAATTCGAGATTTTAGTGGCCAATTTTTCATCGATTTAGTCAAGTCTTTATTGTCGTCCATATATGATTATATACTTAATCCATGATAATTCTATGATTTCTTTTGTGTGATGTAAATTTAATGGTCAACATAAGTTCATACAAGGAAAGAACATCTCAATATTCAGAAATTGATGAAAACAATGAAAGTTAATAATGTAGTACCCTCATTTCTTATTGGATTCCTAAAAAACAACATTTATAATGAATTTTACTAAATTTTTTGAATTTTTTTAAGGCTTAATCCTAATGATTCGGCCCGATTATCGATCCAGATCACCGATTTGCCGATCCGGATCGATTTTTAGGATGCCCGATCCAAATCACCGATCCGTTTTTAAAACCACTGGTTGCTTAATCTAGACCTCCGTTTTCTTGAATAGCCATATATGAGGAATATTTGAGCTCAAAATGGAATTATTGTTATTTTAATAACAAGGTGAATAAAAAATAATTTTAAGAATTTCAATGTGTAATTCAATTTTGAAAGAGCAGGGTGAGAGTGAAAGAATGTTTACGAATGATGATTATTCTAGTCCAGTGTTACAGAACATAGAGTAGGGTTTAAAATCTCTAAGAAATAATGAATAACAATAATAAATAAATAAGAAGGGCATTTGAGGTGGGGATCGGGCCACTTCAGATACTTCCACAGAGCTGGACCGGTCCTGAACCACTCCTAGTCAAGATCAACCGCTCCCGCTCTCGCTCTAAATTAACGGGCACTAAATCATAATTTTGGCCAACGAAAAGAATCAAGTAATAAAACGCCCTACACTGGTGTTTCAACCAAATTTATGCACACATGTTCCCCGTGACCACCATGTACCCAACGTCTTTTGACATGGTTCATCATGGTTAGATCTCGATCTCTCTCTCTCTTCACAGCTCTCTCTCCCCTCTCTCACTCTCTCTCTCTCAAACACACGGATGGACCTGGGCTTGCATTTGTCATAATTTAGAAATTTATTATTGTGGATCAATTTGATTACCAAAGACATTTTTACTTAAACTAATGCTAAGACTTTGGCTTTGTTAGAATTCATGGTAGCATGCATGTATAGACATTCAATGGAAAATGAAGAATGGAAAAGAAGACAGAACACAACGTTTACGTCGAAACCTTACATCCACGGATCCAAAGCCCAACTGACTACATCTTTACTATTTTAGATGAATGATGCCAACTGGCTACATCTTCACTATTTTAGAGGAATGTTTACATCAATAAGTAAATCTATACATAAAGGACAATCACACAATTACATAAGATAAATATGGTATTATTCTTGGAGATAGAGGTAAATAGTATGAGCCTTATCACCAAACTAACTTCATGACCAATATATATATTAACTTCATGACCAATATATTATATGTATATCAATATGAACCCGAGATATCCATATCCTAACACTCCCCCTCAAATTCAAGATGTTTTGACACAAAGCAGTTAGAGTTTAAACAATACTAAGTTGCCAAAAACGAGTAATGGTTTTCAAATTGCTTGAACAATAAATACACAAAGCAGTTGGAGTATGAACAATACTAAGTTGCCAAAAACAAGTAATGGTCTTCAAATTGTTTGAACAAAAAGCACAAGAAACGGCAAATCTCAGGAACAGACGGCCTCACGAACATCCGGGATGGAGTAACGAAAAACTTCATCAACAGCAGACAAATCGGGCTTTCGGAACATCTGGGATCGAGTAACGAAAAACTCGATAAATAACAGACAAACAGACATTTAGAATTTCCAGGATCGAGTAACAAAAAACTCAATCAATAGACATGATCGAATAACATAAAGAAATTTGATCATCTCACTGGATGGAGCAATAGAAAACTCCATCATTGAGCAATAGAAAACTCCATCATCCAACAGCATTGAGTAACGGAAAACTCAATCATTAAACATAAGCATCCAGAACATATAGGATTGACTAAACTTTATCATCACATAGGATGGAGTACTCCAATAAGATTGAGTAACGAGAAACTCAATCATCAAACAGGATCAAGTAATGAAAAATTTGATCATCAATCAGGATCGAAAGATTCGATCATCGAACAGGATGCACTTGGAACTCTCTCTATACGACGATCTCTAAGGTGTTTATCTCTCCACTAGTTGTTCGTACACAAGCATTGGGTTCGCCATTGTTGTCTCTCTTCTGTCTTGACAGAGGGAAAGGCCCAAGCTGTAGCACACAGACACTTAGCACGAAATGCCCCAAGCTGTAGCACGCAGACACTAAGCACGAAATCCCCAGATGCACGGGCCCAACCAGCCCCCTTTTTCTCTTGTGAAACCCTACGAGCAGAGAGATAATGAGATGGGCGAGGAGGATGGATTGAAATTAGGCCTCTGAAAAACAAAGAATGCTACAGAGATAATGAAAAACAAAGAATGCTAGAGAGAGAATGAAATGTGCAGACAGTATTCAAATTCCCGATCTCATATCTATTGTTCTGATATCATGTTAGAATTCGTGGAGCATACATACACATTTACGTGGTTCAGGCTGAAGTCTTACGTCCACGGATCCAAAGCCCAACTGGCTACATTTTCACTATTTTGGATGAATGTTTACGTCCACGGATCCAAAGCCTAACTTGCTACATTTTCACTATTTTGGATAAATATTTACATCAATAAGTACCTCTCTATATATAAATAATCACAATCCAACTAGCTACATCTTCACTATTTTGGATGAATGTTTATATCAATCAGTACATCTATATATAAAGATAATCTCACAATTACATGAGATAAATATGATATGATTCTTGGAGATGGAGGTAAATAGTAAGAGTTTAATCCCCAAACTAACTTCATGACCAAGACATATACCCATACATATATTAATATGAACCTCAGATATCCATATCCTAACTGGCATAATGGTGAGACTCCTAGTTTGTGGCATATTTATCAGGATGGACCGAACCAGTGGTCTGACCACTTATCGATATCTTGGCCGGTTTGGCTCTAAGAAAAAGTTTGATTTGATTGCAAAGTGGTCCAAACTAATATTTGTTTCTTTTTTTGAAAAATCCTATCTAACTGATTCGATCAATAGTTGGATCGGTTTTGACCGAACCAAACCTTTCTCCAGTTTAACGTCGTACATCCTTGATAACAGTAGTTTGTGGGGAGAGCACTCTTTGATTTCTAACTTCTCTCTTTCAAACCAAGCCTACCGAACAAAAAGGAAATATAGGATCAAGAAAAAGTTTATATAGCGGTGAGGCCCTAAATAATCAAACTAATGCGTATCTCAAAAATTCATTAGAAAATGTTGTTTTGATGCTAACAAAAGCCCTCAAATTTGATCATATCGACCCCAAGATGTATGGACATGGAAAAAAAAAATAGATTTCAAGTCTTGAACATAGTGCATCTTGTAATGTATTATCTAGACCATCAATTTTCAAGTGTTCATAGATCTGCTCGATCTACACTATTTTTTTAACTTTGAAATTTATAATTAGATATGAAAATTGATTTTCAAACCATCATAAAAATTTCTAATACTGAAACAACATATTTCGAGACTATTTAAAGTGCCCTACTTTAATTGTTTGGAGCCTTGGCTTTATACAAACCACACCACCTTCATGTAAAGCATTCAAATTGTATGTACTACGCCCAAACCGACACCAAAATGTACTAGGCCCAAACCGAGACCAAAAAGTTAGGGACAGCTATTGACCCTACTAAGTGGTCCATATATGCATTTATGTACCAACCAAAGTATACGGTCGTATCAACTCTAGATTCTAGGATCCATAGCTTTGTTTATTTTTTTGGTTTCATTTTAAGGGTGCGGTTTATGTAGAACCGAGGCTCTAAATAATCAAATTAGAGCCCACCTTCAAATAGTGTCAAAAAATATAGTTTCAATACTATAAATCTTTGTGATAGCCTTAAAATAGATTTTTATTTTTAATTATAAAATTTAAAGTTTCAAAAATAGTGTAGATGATGCATATCTACAAAAACCTGAAAATCTTAAACATTGACCGTCCGAAAATAAGTTACAAGATGCACTATTTCCAAAACTTAAAACCTTTTTTTTCTGTTTCATGTCCATGCATCTTGATGTCAAAATGATCAATTTGAGAATATTTGGGTATCAAAACAACATCTTCTAGTGAAATGTTTGAGGTGAGCTCTAATTTAATTGTTTAGAGCCTTGGCTCTATATAAACTTTTTCCTTTTTTTAATGTGATTATGGGATACATACTTCAAATCAAAGTTATCAAATTCACTTCGCTTCGGCCGAAGAGGCCAAAGCCTTCAGATTTTGTACATAAACTGAAGAGAAGCAAAGCTGGGTGTTGTCGCTTCGGTCAGATTTGGGCCGCTTCGAGCTGCTTCCGCCATATTCGGGCTGTTTCGGGTCTGCTTCGGCCATCAAAGAAATAGCAATATAAAAGTATTTTTTATTTTTTTATTTTTTATTTGTTCCATTATTTGTATATAATTTGTATATAAATATCTAATTTATTTATACTAAACTTTCAAAAAAAAGTCTGAAGTCTTCCCCCGAATCGGCCAAAGCACCGAATTAATTTATTTTTCTCACCAAACCGAAGAAGACTCCGAAGAGAATATGACAACATTGCTTCAAACTCAATTTTGTTGTTTGATGTTGAGACCATTGTTCACAAAATCACCCAATCTAACCACTAACGGCTCGGTTAGATCAGAACATACCAGTGGCCGGTTCCGGTTTTAGGTGGTTAGGGTGATCAACTGGTATTTTAAAAAAAAAATTCAAAAAAATGTATATAAATTCTTAAAAATAGGGAATTTGATTTGTAATGTATTTTAAATATTCTTTATACTATGGTAAAGATTAAAAATTGTTTTGGTCATTAATACTCACTTTTATATTTTCCCATCTGTTTTAGAAATTTTAAAAATAGCTCTTGAAAAATATAACATCGGTTAAAATCAATTTTTCATTAATTTTCAATTTTATTTGAATGTGTTTTTGTTTTAATCATTCTTTATAGGGTGCAATTTGTATAGAGCCTAGGCTCTAAACAATCAAATTAGAGCCTACCTTCAAATAATATTGAGAAATGTGGTTTCAATAGTGGAAATCTCTATGATAGCCTTAAAATATATTGTCATCTTTATTTGTAAAGTTTAAAGCTTCTAAAATAGTGTAGATCGACATATCTATGAAAACTTGAAAATCTTGAAAATTGACGATTCAAAAATGCGTTACAAAATACACTATTTCCAAAACTTGAACTCCATTTTTTTCTCATGTCCATTCATCTTGATGTCCAGATGATCAATTTGAGGATATTTGTGCATCAAAACAATCTTTTCTAGTAAAAGTTTTGAGGTAGCTCTTATTTGATTGTTTAGAGCCTCGGCTCTATATAAACTTTTCCTTCCTTTATATGCTTTTCTTATTTTAGCAGTTTTTTTTTTGCATTTTTTATTTTTTTCAACACTTTTTTTAGCACCCAGGATTTGCCCAGTTAGAGCGATTGAATCAGCCAGTTTACCGGTTAGTCTAGCCAAACCGCTTCCCGATCCATGTCCGATTAACTGTTCCAGTTCGATTTTGCGAACACTGATTGAGACAAAAGAGTATAGTTGCGATATAAACTTGGAAAACAATTTTACTGAAACAACGTTATTTGATCTTGGGGTGGGATGAGACTAGAGAGTGACTCGACAAAGGCCAGTCATGAAACAGTTTTGAAATATGGGCTTACTAAACCCTCATTTTGGATTTGGTGGAAGGGGTGCCCAATTCAAGTCTAATAAAGTAGATTCAGATATGTTAATAAAAAAATTGCAGTATTTGATCATCTAAATTAGCTAGAATATGCTTTTTCAAACTCATGATAGATATGTACAATGGAGCGCTAACTAGTGTATGAACAACTAGTGAAGAGATAAACAAGTTTTCAGTGACAATAGGTCTACATCAAGGGTCAGCATTGCACACGTACCTTTTTATCTTAATTACAAATGACTTAACTAGATACCTACAGGATGAGGTACCGTGATGCATATTGTTTGCAAATGACTTAGTTTTGATCGATGAGACCCAAAACGGCATCAACACAAAGTTAGAACTTTGGAAGGATGCCCTAGAATCCAAAGGTTTTAAAATTAGCCAGACTAAGGCAGAACATATGAAATGCAAATTTAGTAATAGTAGGAGTAAAGACGAGGAAGTAGTTAAGATTTACGGCATGAAGTACAAACAAGACCACACTTTCGGTCAATAATCCAAGAAAATAGAGAGGGAAGATGTCGCACACAAAAATAGAGTTGGGTGGGTGAAGTGGAGATGTGCAATTAGAATTTTATGTGATCGCCGCATACTAATGAAGCCGAAGGACAAGTTCTATTGGACACTTATGAGTCAGCTTTGCTCTATGGGGCAGAATGTTGAGCGGACAAAAACAATATACACATAAAATGAATGCAGCGGAGATGGGGATATTGAGATGTATGAGTGGCAAGACAAGAAGGGATAGAATTCGAAATGCGTTCATTCGAGAGAATTTAGATGTGGCATCAATAGGCGATAAGATGAGAGAGAGTAGACTTAAGTAGGCTGGCTATGTGTGGCGCCAATCAAGTACAACACTTGTTGGGAGGTGCGAGTTAGTTCAAATGGAATGACTGAAAAGGATAAAGGGTAGCTCCAAAAGGATATGGTTAGAAGTAGTCCGAAAAGATATTAGGACTCATGGTTTCACTAAGGGTATAACATTTAATATAGCAGATTAGCAGACCAGGATTCATTTAGCCGATCCCAATTAATTGAAAAAAATATATAATCATGATGATAATTATATTTTTTAAAATCATTAATTTTGTGAAGATTTAGTTTGATTTTGGAAAAATGATTGCTTACTTGAGAAGGTTACACATCCCCAAAGTTCTAGATCCTAATAATACACCTACGCAGGATTTGTCCTGAGCGGGTGGATAAACGATATCAGTTTCCTCCTATAGGACCCTATAATCTTTTGCGGAGGTACTTACAGTTTGTCCTGCATATAGATTTTTTATATTATTAATTAACTTTTTATTTAATAAATATGCATTTGGGACTCAAAAATTTTAGAAAAGTTCAATGGCTTCTCAACAGACATAGGTTCTCTTTAGATTCCTATCCAAACTTAACTATGAAAAAGTTAGAAGATGGACGCGAACTTTTCTTCCTGTGGGATCCCACTTCATGCCCTTTGATGCTAACGCATTTCTTAGCCCAAACCAGATCAGGTCCTTAAAAATCCTTGTGATGGTCTATAAATCCATTTCCGTTCCTTACTGTGGAACTTGAAACTGCAACACTGGGGTAGATTTGGTAATCCAGTAATGACTTCAAATAGATGGTCCCAAAAAGCATCACAGGATGAGTGATTTTTTTGAAAAAATTATTATTTTTTTGGATCCACAATTGTCGAGGCAGAAATATAAGTCCAACTATCATAATTATGTCTCAATCATAACAATTTGCATGTTTGGCCGCACCAAGACTGTGTTTCACTATGAGATTTGAGTTGCAGTTGTATAAAGCCACAAATTCGCTAAATACCTTATATCTCCATTTTTCTTCTTATTTGCGTCCCTTTATCTTGGGTGCTCAACCCTGTCAAAATAAGTAAAGTCTCACCTTATAACTTATTAAAAATTGTAATTCAAGTATTGAAAAACTGATCATCTCAGCTTGAACATTATGGTTGTGCAAAAAAATTAGAATTTCAAATTCTAAAAATCATGTATATTACAAAAATCATCAACACCATCCATTTTGCCCAAAAAATAAGTGTTTTCAGGTCCATAAGATTTGTACCATTTTTTTTATTTCAAAATTTATTGTTGGAATTGGAAATTAATTTTAAAACCATCATAAAGATTTCTGATGCTGAAAGTGCTTTTCGGATGAGCATTTGAGGCGAGGCTTTATTTTTTTTTCATAAAGCCTAGGCCCTATAGAAACTCCATCCTTTAAAAAATCTAAGTTCTTGAGTGTGCGATGAATTTGTAGGGCGGGTGCATTTACCCATTTTTGGAGTGATTTATATGAAAAAGTTTATATAAGGTTCTCTTATTAAAGGAAGAAGTTTATATAAATGCGAGGCTATAAACAATCAAATTAAGGCGCATCTCAAAAATTTAATTAGAAGAGGTTCTTTTGATGCTCAAAAATCTTCAAATTGATTATCTCGATCTCAAGATCCATGGACATGAGAAACAAATAGATTTCAAATTTTGGAAATAATGTTTCTTGTAACGCATTTTTGGACCGTCAGTTTTTAAGATTTTCAAGTTTTCATAGATATGCTCGATTTACATTATTTTTAAAGTTTTAAATTTTATCATTAGAAATGAAAATATATTTTAAAGCTATAAAAAGGTTTCAAGTATTGAGACAACATCTTTTGACATTATTTTAAGGTGATCTTTACTTTAATTATTTAGAGCCTCGGCTCTATACAAACCGCAACCCATATTAAATGGCAGTTGTTATTACCTAAGTAAACCGTTGAGCTGTCTCTTTAACGCCAAAGAGAAAATGGTAACCGTTACGATGTCCCTTTAAAAAGGATAATTAGGCTCCTTCAAAAGCCCTTGTCTTTTTAAAGAAAAGGACACATGATTTGAATTTTGAACTTTGAACTTTTCCTAAAGCTTTGATAGGCTGCTAGATAGGTTCATCATTTTTAATCGTGTTGAAAAGTGTCTCAAATCAGTGCATCATAGAGTGGTACCACAATGAGTGATGGCAAATATTTTCTCTCTTTCTATCACGATATATATAGATTTGATAGAAGTTGGATAGAGAGAGAGAGAGACAGACAGATTTTTAAAGTATTGTGTTTCCTAACTCGAAAAGATTTAAAATATGAAAAAATTACAGATACCCTCTCAATCATATTTTATTGGAAAAAGTTTATATAAGGATGGAACCTTATAATGTAGAACAACTACGGACGCACATAAAAAATCCATCGAAAAAAGTAGTTTTAATGTTGAAAAACCCTTTGATTGATCATCTCGACATCGAGATGTATGACCATGAAAAATAAAAACATTTTAAGTCTCAGAAATTGTGCATTTTATATCATATTATCTACACCGTCTATTTTCAAGATTTTCATATGTTTGTAAATCTACTTGATTTTAACCATTTTTTAAATTTAAAATTTTACAATTAGATATAAAAATAGATTTTGAGATAATCTTAAAAACATTTTACATCAAAATTATATACCATGATAAAATTTGAAGGCGCACCTTACCTCTTCCGCTACGGATGCATTTGTATGCCAACTGCACCCCATTTTATATGCTTGTGCCCACCCCTAATACCTTTTTGGGAAAGGTTTCTATACTTCCCTTATAGCATAAAAGATCTATGCTTCCCCTACCATCCAGCCGTCCAATTTTTATCAAGAGAGTCACTCACCATTTGATCTTAGATTCGACGTTTCAAAGTTTTTTATATTTAGCTTTTTTATACAAATTGTATGAATATAAAATTTGGTACATGCTATATTCTCATTAGGGCGTACCTATAAAAAATATTCAAAATAATTTTTCAATAAAATATAATGACCAAAATACCCCTTGAAACTTTCAAGGGTATTTTGGTTATTTTATTTTATTAGAAATATTGTTTTTATACTTTTCGCTAGTGTGAGTTTAATAGAGAATTGGACGTACAAAATTTGGTATCAAAATAGTTTATAGAAAAAAAATAAAAAATAAAATAGTGTAGATATGTAACATTGTGATCGGGGCAATTTTAACCCTCCATTCAGAATGGACGGTTGGATAAAGTGAAGTACATCAGTTTTATATTGTAGAGAAAGCATAAAAAGCCTCCCCTACTTTTTTTAACTTTAGACTAGAGTCAGTACTATTAATTTTTTCATACAGCCCCTCGGAAGAAAGTAGTCTTTTTTATAATGGAATACCCTCCCAATGCATGAACCTGAATTCATTTCCATCACTCTCTCTCTCAAGGCTTTCGAATTTTCAGAGTTTCTCTCTAGAAACTCGAAATTTGAAATAACTTGAAATTTGAAATAGTTTTTTTTTAAAAAAATTAAAATAGTTTCTCTCTAAATATTTTGATATAGTCTCTCTTTCACTTTGAAAATTTAAAATTTGAGATAGCCTCTCTTAAAATTTTGAGATAATTTCTTCTTCTAAAATTTAAAATTTCAAATTTCAAATCTTTAGATGAACAATCTTAATAACTTACATGGGGGTATTTTACCTTTTTTTTAGGTAGTGGATACAAAAAAATAAATAATATTAGTACTATAGCATTAAAAATAGGAAAAAGTTTATATAAAGCCGAGGTTATGAACAATCAAATTTGAACCTACCTCAAAATTAACTAAAAGTGGTTGTTTGGATGTCTAAATATCTTCAAATTGATCATCTCAACATCAAGATGCATAGACATGAGAAAAAAATGGATTGTAAATTTTGAAAATAGTGTATTTCTGTAACGTATTTTTGGATCGTAAATTTAAATATTTTCAAGTTTTCATAAATATGTCGATCTACATTATTTTTTAAGCTTTAAACTTTATAAATAAATATAAAAATATATTTTAAGGTCATCACATAAATTTACAATATTTAAACCACATTTCTTGACACTATTACTATTTGAAGGTAGGCTCTAATTTGATTGTTTAGAGCCTAAACTCTATGCAATCCGCACCCTTTAAAGTATTAGGGGTTGGCATGTCTAGAAAGTGTAGTCCCCAGGTGTATCTATAATTTAAACATAAAATATAAGCATGTATACTCCCAAGGGATTGTAATATTTTTTACTAAAATATTCCATGTTCTTTTCTTGAGCCAAACCAGCTTTGGTTCCACCAGGTTCAGGATATCTTAAACCGTCAATCCAAATATTGTGGGTTTTAACTTCATAGAGACTCAATTTCCAGAAAAACAAACAGAGAGAGAGATACTGAATGGCTCCCACGCTAGGTAGTTTCACAGAAGAGAGAGAAACCATGACGATGGCTACACAAAAAAAACAAAAGAAAGCAGGGAGAAACACCAGAAAGTGAAACATTTAAACAACCGAATCCATCTTCCATTTCCTCGTGGGAAAAATATATTAAAGATTACATTGGCTGCTAAGCTTTAAACTCAAAAAGGCAATAACCAAAAATGAACTGAATCCAAATAGCAATGGCTAAAGCCTAAACCAAATAGAACCTGCAACTAGTCCACCTACAAGCAAAAATTCCTCAGGATACTACAAATTAGACAAAGAAAGCAAATAAGAATTGCATATAGCAATCTCTAACATAAAAATGGGGACACCAGTAAGTAAGAGGGAAAGAGAGGAGCTCATTTATTTGGGTTTGGTGGGGGCTCCATTGGCAACTTCTTGGGGTTTAGAGGCAGAGCCCGCAGGTGGGTTGAGCTCATCCCAAGCTTCAATCCAAGTGACCATGGCTTCACTCAGCTTGATAAAATAGGGATCGACAGGTCCAAGCTTCTCTTTGACTTGCTTTGAGAGCTCAATGTAACATTTTTGAACAGTGGTGCAATCTTTAGGGAGAGTTGCAGATTGAAAGAAAGGGATGATCTCCTCTTGCCAAAATATGCCCTTGTATTCCTTTTTCAGGTTCACAAATGGGTTGCTTGCTTTGCTGTGCCAAATGTATGGCAACCCTGTCTTAACCCCAAGACCAAGATGGTCACAGATCACCTGTCAAATAAAACAGCCAGCCATGAGAGAGAGAGCACATTTTCTAATGTATTCATGAAGGAAACAGTTATGAGCCACCCATGTGAGGGTTAGGTCTTAGTTATTTTTCAAAGGAAAAGGTGGCACAGAGAATCCCTGGTAATCATTCATATAGTAAAAGTTTGGGTATGATAAATGGGAAAGGGTACGTCAAAAGAGTTCATGATCTTTTCCTTTGTAGAATGATCAAGATACTGATTTTGAAATCGACTGAGATATAGAGAAACCAAATAAGAAAGAAAAAGAACCACAACTCTCAAATAGAGAGAGAGAAAAGAAACTTTATTTCCTCAAAGAGGAAGTATTATGTACAGATAAGAGAAAACTATGCCAGATGAATACAAGAGAGATAAAACCAAGTAACTCAAAAAGATCCAGATGTAAACAAGAGAGAGAAAACCAACAAGTAACTGAAGAAGATCCAGATGAAAACAAGAGATAAAACTAACAAGTAACTGAACAAGATCCAGATGAAAACAAGAGATAAAACCAACAAGTAACTGAACAAGATCTATGGAGAAATGAAGAAATTCTAAATCAGATTTGAAAACAAATCTATAAGAAAAAATACGGAGCAAAATTAGTTCAATTCTAATAAAAATCAAAATGCAGGTTCCACGATCAGATTTGCAATAGGAAATAGCAAATATGGTATAGTTGATCACAGATCAGATAAAAAAAGGCAATTTTTTTTCTAACAATTCAAGATTATATTACCTTGCAACACCAGCCAGCCCACATATCGTCATAACGACCAATGGGTTGGCCATCTCCCATCAAACCAAAATACATGGCAGCGCCAATGAGCTCCCTGTTAAATCCTAAATTCATCCCACACATTGGGAACAACGTGCCCTTTGGGATGGTGAGAACCGCATCAACATACCTTTAAATCACAAAAAAGGCAAAAATTAGATCATGAGAGAGAAACCAGCAAGATCTAAACCATTGAACACATAATGCCATAACGCAGATTTACATATTATAAGATGTGAATCTTCTGCGGGGGAGAGAGAGAGAGAAAACCTATTTGCATAATAAAAACACAGCGAGAGAAACTCAATTCTTATCAAGACAGAGAGAAGAAAGAAATAGATGAGCCAATTCATTTTAAAACACAGACATGAGAGGGACCGAACTGCATCCAAAAAGTTTAGAATTTATTTACACACAGAAAGACGATTTGTATCCCCACACACAAAGACCCAATTTGTATCAAAAAAGAGAGATACCAAATCCAAATTATATAACAAAGAAAACAGAGACATGATACAGAGAAAGAGAGAGACCTGGTGTTGCGTTCGAGGGGTTTGACGAGCTGAGTGGGTGCATCATAGTCAGGGATGTTGAGCCAGAGGCCATGAGAGATAGCAGTGGGGGCACCCTCCCTCAAGCTAAATGGGTAACCTCGAACGAAATCAGCACCTTCTCTATATGGATCATAGAGGGTGTTGAAGAAGAAAGGGGTTGAGGGAGTCAACAAGTTCTGAATATGTTGAGCCAAAGCATTGATCTCCTTCCCACTTGGATCCTTGGCCACCTGTAACATATTCCCAAATTAGAAAGAGAACAATGTGTATCAGAGATCAGAAAAAAGAGAGAAAAAAAAGTAGCCTCAAATGATATGCAAAAACACAGAGATCCAAAATCACAGAGAGAGACCCGAAGCGCCCCAAAAATAAAACCAAATCAAAGAGAGCGCAGAAAGTAGAACACAAAAGAGATAATAGAAGTGACCCAAATGCACCAGAAAAAAAAAAGAAGAGACCCAAAGAAATATTTACAAGAACACAAAAATATCCCAAATTGTAAATAAAAAAAAAAGTGGGAAAACCCAACCAAAAAATCAGGCAGTATAAAAACCCAATAATTCAATCCAGTGAGAGAACCAAATAATGCAAATTGCACAAAAAAAAAAAAAAAAGATAAAAAGAGAGGCAGTGACTGAAAATTCAAAATGAAAAGAGAAGAGAAGAGAAGAGAAGAGAGAGAGATCCAGTAGAAAATCGCCTGTAGTACAAAATCAACAAAATCCCCACTCAAAGCAAACCAAGCTATTTACAGGTTAAAATCCCAAACTGTATCAAAACACCCAGATCAATGAGATATAGTCCATAAACTATAGCTCAAATACTGAATAAATCTTAATGAACCCAAAATCCCCAACTTGTACAAGATCCCAATTCTCCAGAAACCCCAATTGACAAAAAGATCCCAATTCTCCAAAAACCCCAATTCACAAGAAGAGATGTAGCAGAGACAACCCAATTAGATCTAAATAGAGAAGAGTAAGTAGGATCTTACAAAGCAATCATCATCAATGGTGAAGATGTACTTCTTCTTCGAAACCATGTATCCGAAGCACCGACACGCCGAATCCTTGAAGGAGATGCACGACGCCTTGGGTCCAAGGATTCGATTGATATCATTGCGATTATAGAGCTCGTAATCGAAACCTTCCGGGACCTTAATGACCTTTGATGGATCACCATCCTGAACTATGATCAGGTGATATGGTTGGAAATATGGCCGCCACATCTCCAAGAAATCAAGGTTTCTAATGGTGGGGATCACAATGTCAAGCTCATCAGCAAGACGAGGCTTCACAGGAGTTGGGTTTGCCATTGCTAGGCTGTAGAGAGAGAAAGAAGAGAGAGAAAGATGAGGGGCAGATGTAAGTTTTCTGTTGAGAGAGGGAGTTCCATTCAGAGGGTATTTATAGAGAGAGAAAGGAGGTTTGACCATTGAGAATAGCGCGGGATTTGTAAGAGGGAGGAAATTGGGCAGTAATTATTTTCCTTACAAAATTAAATATTCATTAAATACTACTGATGATATTATGGGGGTTTGTGATTTCTATAAGGCTGAAGCCATAAACAATCAAAATAAGGCGTATCTTCAAAGAGTGTAGAAAACTTCGTGATGGCCTTACAAATTTATTTTTATCTTTAATTATAAAAGTTAAAACTTTAACTACAGTGCATCTAAAAATATTTAAAAATCTTAAAAATTAACTGTCTAAAAAATGTGTTACGAGATATATTATTTTCAAGATTTAAAATTTATTTTTCTCATGTCCGTACATTTTAAGGATTTGTTAGGAGAAATTATAAAACATTTTTCCTATTTTATGTGACCTATAGTAATTAGGAAAAAGTTTATATAAAGATGCTACCTTATAATGTAGAACTACGATGCCCTTCAAAAATCCATCGAAAAAGGTAGTTTTAATGTTAAAAAACCCTTTGATTGATCATCTCGACAACGAGATGTATCACTATGAAAATAAAAAGATTTCAAGTCTTAAAAATAGTACATTTTACAATATATTATCTACACCATCCATTTTCAATATTATCATATATTCGTAGATATATTTAATTTTAATTAGTTTTAAAATTTTATAATTTTATAATTAATTATAAAAATAGATTTTGAGAATATTTTACATCAAAATTATATACCATGATAAAATTTGAAAGGTGCACCATACATGTATATATATATATATATATATATACGTCATAGTGGACGCTGCCACCTATTATTTACTTTACCCTTTTTCCACCTCGTCGTCGTCGTCTATCTTCTTTCCTCTCCTTCTTTATATG
>NW_006499436.1:2545090-2566518 GCF_000471905.2 Amborella trichopoda
ACTCTCTCTCTCTCTCTCTCTCTCTCTCTCTCTCTCTGACACACACACAAACCCACCCACCACCCCCCAAAGCAATTCCTCGACACTACTTATCGAAATGAAACCAGCCTCTCCTCATATACATGTGACCATTTTAAGAATCTACAACAAAGCGGTTGCCAAAAAGGAGAAAAACATAGACAAAAATGGAAGCACGCAATCCACCCATTGTCAATTTCCTTGAATCATAGATCAAGCCATTCATTTCACAACAACTCTCCATAATAACAAGCTATAAAGGCAGAGGAGTTAAAGAAACCTCTGCCAGGAAAGAAGAATCCCTCAATGGTAAATGATTACTCCAATGCATTCCTCCAATACTAAACCTTGAACTTATCATATTGAATACTAGCAAACTCATAATGCATGGGTAGAGACCCACAATCTTGATTCTGTAACAGCAGTCCATAGTTCCTCTATTGTTTTGCATCATGCAAATCCTCAATCACATAAGGCCTGACAAAAGATGATGGGTGACGTTTGTATACGGTATTAACCTTATACTATGGAAGTAAGGTGCACCTCAAAACTATGCCAAAAATGCAGTTTCGGTGCAACAAAGCCTTGCGATGATATGAAAATCTATTGTTGCCCTGAATTATGAAATTTGAAGTTTCAGAAAAGGTGACGATCAAGCAGATCTATAAACACTTGAATATCTTGGAAATGGACGGCCCAAATGAGGTGTTAGAAGATGAACTAATTTTGGGACTAGAAATCCCCCTTTTTTTCATTTCTATGAATCTTGAGGTTGAGATGATCGATTCAAGGGTTTTCCAACATAGGAACAACCTTCACTAGTGGGTTTCTAAGTGCACCTTATCCGTACAATATAAGGTTGAGAACTTATATAAACTTTTTCCAAAGAGGATTCAACAAACTCGTAAGTAGCAACCAAGCTGAAACCATAACAAAACCATGATACAAGTGCAGACAAACAAAACCATCAGAAAATTCGAAGGATGACAAAGATCTGCCATTACACTGCCATTTCTTAATTAGTTAAGTGCACCAATTAACCATTCCCCTTTTATTCACAACAGACAAGGACCTATAATGGGGTTATCTACACCGCAGGGAGAACAGCAAGAAACTCGCAGAAGATAATTAAGCACTCAATTGTGATTTCCCATGGACAAAAATAAACCCCAACTAAGCCAATTGTACCAAGATTATGCTATGGTTATTTAGTTCCTCGTAGCATGTAAGAGCCATATATCGCATTGATACTATCAGAATACAAAAATTGATTCATCACCATCATCAAAGCCTTATCCTAACTATTTGGGGTTGGCTACATGAATCTTATTTCACCATTCTGCTCTATCGAGGGCCATACCCTAAGCAAGACCATATATCCTCATATATTTTCTCACTACTTCCCATCCATGTCCTTTTGGGCCTTCCCCTTGCCCTTTTAGAGCCTTCCAATTGAGCCAAATCGCACATACTAATAGTTGTTGTATTGGGTTTGCACTGCACACTGCACATGGCCTACTTTCCCTCATCTTATCCCCTATTGGAGCCACCCTTAAGTTCTCTCGAATATATTTGTTCCGAATTCTATCTTTTCTTCTCTTGTCACTCATCCATCTCAACATATTCATCTCTACTACACTCATCTTATGGGTATGTTGTTTCTTGACCACCCAGCATCTCGTCTCATAAAGAAAGCTGGTTTCACAGCTGTCCTATAGAACTTCCCCTTCAGTTTCATTGATATTTAACGATCACATAAAATTCCGATCGCACATCTCCACTTCGCCAACTAGCTCTAATTCTATGCGTGACGTCTTCCTCAATCTCTCCATTTCATGTATTATTGACCCAAGATATCGAAAATACTCTCTTTTTGGTATTTCTTGGTCATCAATCTTAAGTACTTCCTCGTTTCTACTCCTATTATTACTAAACTCGTATTCCATATATTATGTCTAAGTCCAGCTAATTTTAAAACATTTAGATTCTAAACAATCCCTCCAAAGTTCGAACTTTGCATTGATGTCACTTCTAATCTCATCGGTTAAAACTATGTCATCCGATTAAACACATACCACAATACGTCATTTTGTAGATGCCTAGCTAACTCGTCCATAACTAAAACAAAGAGATATAAGCTCAACGCTGACCCTTGATGTGGACCTATTGTTACTAAAAACTCACTTGTCTCTCCAATAGTTGTCTGTATACTAGTTAGCGTTCCTAACACCCACAAAATTAAATCTCTAAGTACCTAATCGTAAGCCTTCTCTAAATCAATAAAGACCATGTGGAGGTTTTTTGCCTTGTCCCTAAACTTCTCAATTAGTTGCCTAAATAGGAAAATGGCCTCAATTGTTGACCTCCCTGGCATAAAACCGAATTCATTTTCAAAGGCACTCGCTTCTCATGGATTAGTCGTTGCTCAATCACTCTCTTCCACAACTTCATAATATGGCTCATAAGTTTGATCTCTTGATAGTTAACACAATTCTTTATGTCTCATTTTGTTCTTGTAAATAGGTACCATACAACTTTTCCTCTGTTCGTTTGGCATTTTCTTTGTTCACCTTGTTGAACAGCTTGGTTAGCTAGGATCTACCAATCTCCCCAAGCACTTCCAAACCTCTATAGGATATCATATAGTCCTAAGGCCTTTCCTATCTTCATCCTCCTCAAAGCTGCTTTCAATTCAGATCATAGTTGTCGGGTGCAGGTGCATTCCCGAAAGAGGAGGCTAGCTCGAGTCTATAAAACCGAGGATTGCTAGAAGCTCCTTGTGGTTAGGATCGCCGTCCATATGATCCTATATCTAGGTAGACTGATCCTTGTCACAAGGAAGCGCGATTCCATGAAGTTTCAAAGGATCACGAATGATGTGTGGGTTCATAGCACTACTGGGCACAAACCTGAATAAGTGCATATGAATCAGTGCCAAATAGAGAAAACATCGTATGCACTGCATCATACACTTGAAAACCGCAGTTCAATCCTGCTGGGAATGAGGGTCACAATATAGGGATCGGCATTCCATCCAAGATCCCTGGCTGGAATTGTGGGATCGAGGTTCCGGAGCATCGTGACCTTGCTTACACAGTTTCAACAACTATGATTCAGATATCCTAATCTTGCAAATATATCTATCACCTCCAACCTCATTTATGCCAAAGGCTCCTCCTAGTGCTATGTTTCCATAGAATTCGTCATTGAACAATTTTTTAGAATAAACTATCCACCTTTCGTTGACATCGTCAACCTTCACCAAAACCCTCTAGTCCTCGCTCATAATGCAAATATGACCTACAATACAAAAATTGGTTATAGATAAAAAATCGAAATATAAGCATCTGGGAAACCATCTTAGAACTATTTGGCCTCTCAATGCATTTAAGAGACATTCATGACCTATTTGTGTACTTCAAAATGCTGTTTTCATCTTTTCGCTTTTCCTAATGCACATGGCACTTCAAAGTAAACGCTGATAAAGCACGGGGAATCCCATTATCCCTCCAACCACCAAGTACAATGGCATAACCTCCATTTCCGAAGGCCTTTCAAGTGATTTGGGAAGATCTAGAGCTCCTAGCAACAACCTCTAGAAAGGTCAAATAGTCAAGTGAACCCTGCTCCTCCCTCAAAAAGTTGTAGTCAGGTAAAACCTTTCCTGCTTCATCTTAAAATACACCTCTAGTCAAAGAAGGTGGATAGCCCTCACCAATATATACAAGTTGCACTTGCAATAAATTCAATAAGGAAGCCTTGACTTCTGATGTCTAACCAGCAAAATTCTCGTCATATGTTGGTTAAAACCTCAAGCCTAGTCTGAATTTCATGGAAATAATCTAAAAGTGACATTCCGTGTAAAAACTCCGCACAACATTGCGTTGTTTGCCTTCAATCTACAACTCATTTGTGTTTCCTTGTAGCTTCATCACAAGATTGAGAGATAAACTCGTAACTGGAACTTAACACCACCCAATTCTCTATTGTTTCCCATAGCATTGAAAGGAAACAATAACCCAAACAAAAATGCAATCCGAAAAGAACTCCTAGACTAGATTCCAAACCCGCAGCAGAAAATAAGATGTCGGTTGCTGCTGGAATCCTAAATAAAGGATTGACTCGTTACTCAAATTATAAAATTGACCTCATTCATTTGAGTTCCTCTTACAAAACTCTCTTCCTTTCTCATACGCACATTGTTTGGGTTTTAACAACCTTGGCCCATTTTGGGGTTTTAGTCTCTCTTCCTCTCTCATACGCACATTGTTTTGGAGGGTGGATAAAATGACAAGTGGGGTCATCCACAATGCTTTATGCCCAATTTTGTTTTGGAGGGTGGATTGAGATTTGTATTTGAATAATCTGTTTTAGATTCTCATATAAGCCCTATCTCTGCTTCTAGCCTGATCGATGTAGAGCGACTTTAGAAGCGATTGTAGGCCTCGCAGTATATACTTACTCTTGTACCTCTCTCTCTCTCTTTAATGCTAAGTTAACTTCGATCAAAAAATAATAATCTGTTTTAGATTCACCTGATATTTTATTTTAAAAGATAAAAAAAATTAACTGTACAAAAAAATCATATTATTATAGGTAAAATTCATGCAATATTTTTGAAAAAAGTTTGTATAAAGTTGAGACCCTAAACAGTCTAAACTTAGACACACATAAAAAATTCACTAGAAAAAGTCGTTTTGATCCCAAAAAACTCCCAAATCCAAGCATCTCGATCTTAGATACACGAACAGACAAAAAAAAAAGATATCAAGTCTTCAAAATAGTGCATCTTGTAATGTATTAATGTATTATCTTATAATGTATTTTCAAGATTTTGAATTGTTTATAGATCTATTTGAGCTACACCATTTTTAAAGTTTTAAATTTTATATTTAGAGATGAAAATATATTTTCTAGTTATCATAATGATTTTCAATACTAAAATGACATCTTTCGACACCATTTGAAGGTGTGTCTTACTTTGATTGTTTAGGACCTAAGCCTTATACAAACACCACCCAATATTTTCGAGCCAAAATGACGGTAATGTATTTCCTAGGTTTCTTCTAGACGTAGCCCAAACAATAGCAATGTAATCCCCAGGATGTATCCAGATGCTAACCAAATAACAATAATTCATTTCGAGGTAATGTATTGCTCCAGTAATTTATTACACCAGTAATGTATTTCACATATAATATATTTCCAAGTACCCAAACGGCTGCTTAGGTTTTAATGGGGAAAGGAGATCTTGGGAAACAGGGATTATGGAACTTAGTGGGGACTCAAATACTATTGCCTAGACGGGGACCATTATTGAAACACTTAGTTTCCAGTGGAATCCACCCCCCTTGTGGGTCCATCAAATGTTGATGAGACTTTCGTCCAGCTTTGCCAAACCAAGTTGTCCTTCAAGAGGACAACACGGGAAAGGGTGATCACAGTATCTCTTCTTGTCAAATAGACTATTCATAATTCACATGTAGATAACTTTGTCGTATAATTTACAGTCCCTTTATGCTTTAGCCATGATATTTTACTTTAGTTTCTTCATTAATGAAACCCTGTTACACAATCAAAAAAAAAAGCATACTTAACAAAACATAAGAGATAGTGAGACTGCATTGACTCCTGCTTCTTAATATGTGACCCACTCTCTGATCATCAAAAGATTTTTTTCCTGGTAGTTCCTGATAGGTGAACTGGTTCTACAAATGAACTGACTATACAATGATTCTGACGGTCTACTAATCAGCATTGTAGTATCCTTGCCTACAATCTTTCACACGCTTAGCTACTAAAGTTCCATCTGGAAGCTTGTGATTTTCTGAGCTCTAATCCCTTACTACCATTTTCACCAACAAAGGCATGTTGAATCCTTTGCAAAAATAAAAAATTGTAACTCTCTTAGCTTTAAAAAGCACCAAAGCACCTCCTAAGAACGAGTAGAGCCTTCTCCATAGAGCTAGTCTTGCTTCATAGACTAGGGTAATAAAAACCATAATTTACAATAGGCCGTGTGATGGACAAAGAAATTACGGTGAGGAAATCAAAGATCTAATGTCTTGATTGATTGCAAGAAAATGGAATCTTAGAAGTCAAGCTTCAATTGCTACTAACTGGGAAACACAGTATAAAATCTCAAGACTGCTTAATCTCCTTACAAATCCCTATTTACAGACCAAAGCTAGATTCCAAGAAATCCTAACCCTGAAACGACCACTTTACCCTGGATAATAGAAATAATTCCGTCCTAGACAAAAGGATAACACTACCCCTAACCTTGCACTAACTTTGGTAGCTGATGTGAGGCCTTTAAAGGATTTTTTCTGACAAATTTGGCTAGCAAAACCAGTGAAGTGGGATTTGCATATATAGAGCTCAATGATACCGCTGAAGGGGTGGTCATAAAAGAAATCGAATATACAAGTAAAACTTATGGCCTTTGGAAGGTGCAGTGCTCAAATTGGTTATATCAGCCTCCCCTGATTAGAGAGAACTCACCCATTGAGTTCAGTTCAACTGTGAACATTCTCCATGCTTCTGCATCCATCCGCTTCATATCCTCTTCTAAAATCCATGAATTCTCCAAATCCAGTATGTACTTCCACTGGACCAAGTACAGGCTATAAGATCCGTGTTGAGTAGTGCTGTTTCTAATGTCTAGAAAATATAGATCGGAAACATTGAAGATAGGACAGATACCACACGCCTCTGGAAGCTCCGCTTTGTATGCATTGTTGCTTATTTTCGAGATCACTTGACAGGGACCGATCTTCATTTATTTGAGATTATGATAGGTGCCATGTGGGAAATGCTCTCACTGTAGGCAGAACATCATCAAGTAACATTCACTATTACTCCTCTCGTCAGTGCTGGTCGGCATCAGCTATATACTTTGCATAGCTCTCTTGTGGCTTTCTCAGAGTTGCCTATGGGCCCCCTGGAGATGCTTTACTAGTGCCTTTGCATCATCATTGGTCTACTCCTTCTCGGGGTAGAGGAATAAATCTAGCACTTAATCTCAAAGGAAAACCTCCTGTCGACCGATTCGACACTGCCATTGTAAGTGAACTCAGCATGAGGCAAATGTGAACCCACTGACTAGGATTGACTCCACAAGACTCCTTGAAGGAATCTCTGACTTTGATTCACAATCACGGACTGTCCGTCCATCTATGGATGGTCAATGCTACTAGTATTGCAATTTGGTTTCTAACTTCCTGCATAGGGTGCAACAAAAGTGACTCACAAACCATCTAACCTAGGCACAAGTGAGTGTTCGGAACTCCATGAAGTCTAAACATCTCCTTGAGGAACAATAGATCAGCTGTACGAGTGGTGTTCATGGTCTTCTTACAAGGGATGAAGTGTGCCATCTTTGAGAAAGGATCCACCATGGTGATTATGGGAGCCCAGCCTTTGGCACTGCAAGGAAGTCCCTCCATGAAGTCCATACTGATATTGGTCCGAGTTGTATGAATAGGCGAGGAAGTGTATAACCCAGTGTTTTGAGCTTGGCCCTTCGCTAGTTGGGAGATCTTGCATCTTTCCACAAACCACCTGAGGCCTAGCTTAAGCAAAGGCCAGTAATAATTCTCTTCTACCAATGTAATCATTTTCTCTCATCCAAAATGTCCACTGAGACATTTGCAATACAACTCAATGATGATCTTGATGCGATGAGAGCCTCATGGGATGCAAAATTGACTACCTTGTGAAGGAAGTCATCTTGCAACACAAAGTCACAAGAAAAAACCATATTGATCAATATTTTACAAAAATTAGGGACAATAGCATATACTTGCCGTAGGATGTTGATTCCAACCACCAAAGTTGCAAAAGTTCCACATAAGTAGGATCTCTTGCTCAAATACGGCAGTCAAAGGGACAAATCGACCTGACTCACATCCAAGTTCCGGTCCGGCTTCTGGACCTAGTAGGTTGGGTCTGGGTTCAGAAGTATCGAACTGAGAGTTGGTATGGTCAAGTTCGCTTCGATTCTAACCTGGACCTAAACGGGTCGGGTCCAGGTCAGACCCAACCCCACCCAACCTGTTACTTTCTACCTATAAACACACATTTTATATTATAAACTATATAATATATTTTTATTTTTTATATTTTGACACAACCATACCAACCCATCGAGTCTGGTTCTGATCAATTTGGGCCCAACTGGGTCTAGGTCAACCCTTGAACTTGTCAGATCGGGTCGGGCCCTACCTAACCTAACCCGACCCGTTTCCACCCTAGGCTCTAAGCAGCAGTCACTTTATTTTTGAGTGTTTGATTTGTGTCGAATAATAAAAGAGATTGCTACATGTAGGATATCCACTTGGCATGGCACCTATTCAGTTGCTTTTGAGCATTCAAGCACCTCAGCGCCTCATGATATGAGAACAAAATGCACTCTCTTTGTATAAAGTAATATTGCCAATGACACAGCCTCAACAATAGCATAAAACTCCACAAAGGTGTCTTGGATTCGTTTAATCTATTAGCTTGCCTTCAGGATTAAGAACAGCCCTAAGCATTGCATTCCACTTGGAAGACCTGCTCAAAATCTATAGTGCTAAGACAGGAGCACTGGTCATCTTCTCCTTAATAAGCCAAAGCTCTCTTCAGCTGCTTTATAGCCCATTGAAAAACCCCCTTCTTCATACATTTACCATAGGTGCAAGAACATACTAAAATTTCTAATGAATCGCCTGTAAAAAGTGGCAAAACCACGAAAACTTCTCACCTCTCGTATAGTCTTTAGTGTAGGCCATTCTACAATTGCCTACACTTTAGCATGCTCCACTTTATCAATGCAACAAATCCTAAAATCACCAAGTGGTCTATCAGAAAACAAAAAAAACTTCTTTAGATTCAAAGGCAACTTATACCATCTGAGAGGTCCTAATGATCTCCTCAAATGGTTCAAGTATGTATCATCAGTCAAACTGTAAAAGGATGTCATCAAAGTACACAACTACAAATTTATCAATGAAGGGACAGAGCACCTGGTACATCACTCTAATAAAGGAACTTTGGGGCTTGGACAACCCAAATCACTCAATAAGCCATTCATACAATTTCTCCCGAGTCTTTGACGTTGTCTTCCATTCATCACCAGGGTAGATTCAGATCCGATGGTACCTGCTTCTTAGACCAAACCTCGAAAAGATTTTAGCGCCCACTAGCATGTCAAGCATGTCATCTAGACAATGAATTGGGAAGTGGTACTTCACTGATATTAATTGCCCTGTTGCGCACACACATCCATCGAGGTCAATCTTTCTTAGGTGACAATAAAGTAGGGACAAAAAAAGAGTCAAACTCTTTCTAATAACAAATCAACCCCTTGTTCAATAACTAAGGGGCCGTTTGGATCCCTGGAATAAGATTACCAAGAATAGTTCTCCCAGGAAATTGTCTATTTTCACTATTTAGATCCAAAATCTGGTATGGATCTTTTTTTTACGAAAAATTGTTTTCTCTATTTTGAGCCCGAAATAGAGAAATCTATTTTCATGCCTTCACCCAAAAAAATCTTTTTCCATTCCAGTTTTCTGTCACAAAGCCGAAACCCTACTCACTCAAATCCGTCCCTCCCCCCATCCCTCCACGCCGTAGATGGGTAGAGTCAGTTCCAGGACACAACTGGTCCAATCGGGTCCGGGTCTAGAAATAAAAAAATATTAAAATTATTTTATGTATTTTATAATAAATAGTTAATATTATTTATATGTATCTTATGCTTATATATACCAGGTTGGGTCAGGTTGACCCTGACCCGATAGGGTCCAAGCCGGACCCAAACCCAGACCAGACCAGACCAGACCAGGGTCGGGTCAAGGTAAAGTGGATCCAGACCCGACCCATCGAGTCATTGTCTAAGTCTAGACCTGAATCCATTGAGTCAATAGTGCTTGGAAAAACCTGCTCCAATACCAGATGATGGATGATGGAGGTAGAAACAACGAAAAAAATTTATCAAAAGATCTAATGATTGATTGATTGGAAGAAAAGAGAAGCTTACAAGCCAAGCTTCAATAGCACGCAAACCACGAAACACAAAGCACCCAAATTTTCAATATTATTATTCCACAAGTCTCATTTCCTTGATCAACAGATGGTCAATTGACCCATTCCTATACATCACCCTCCCATCCAATCTCAAAACAACATAAAGGAAGCCTCTACATTGCACTAGAAGATACACCAATCAAGAACCTAACAAAGCAATATCTTAAGCTGCAAATTGGCCCCACTTTCTACCATAAAACTCAAAGACTTGTTCCAAATTTAACATCTAAAATCAAGTAACTCTGAAGCACTACAAATGAACCATTGATTCAAAAAGTGGTCCACCCAGTGCCTAGGCAGGCTAGTGGGACCTGGGTGCATCGCCCAAGCCTGGGCAGACAAACTAGATGGGTTGTCCCTGGACGCCGCCTTGTACCCCACCTAGGTGGGTGCCGTGGGCATTGCACCGCCTAGGTGTAAAAATACCCAGAGGGTAAGGTATTTTTTGTATTTTGTTTGGATTATAAAAAATCGGATGAATATGTATCTTTTATACAAAATTTGGACCTAAAACAGGATTACTGGACAACCCTTGTGCCCGCCTAGGCACTCGGTGGCCTAGACCCCCAAGATTACCTAAGCGCCACCTGACATTTTCTGGAATACTAAGTTGATTGAAGTATGCTAGAGTGAACTCCTCTCCAAGGAAATTTCAATTGAGAAGACAGCAATGACGGGAAAATGCCCCTTGAATTGGGGCTACTCAACTCCCATGGTGAGGACCTGAAAATTCTAATTCAGTTCTTAAGAATCCAACTAGAATATTCAGTAGATAGAATAAAGAGATAGGAGACATAAATACCCTCCAAAGGCCCTGTAGCAAACCAAGTATCCCCTCCCAGAACCATTCCCAGAAATGACAAGCCCAAACTCATAATGGTCTCAGGAAAAAAAATGCCACAACTGCATCGCATCATGGCAGCCAATTATGAAGTCTTATATACTGAATTGGCTTTCAATAAATAATGAATGGACCTGATATAAAACCTCTATTAGCTATGAGTCCATCAAAGAGTAGACAAAAAGTGCATCCAGTTGAAAAATGTTCATTCAGGTGCACACATAAATGCGCATAAAAACACATATACACTCATCAGACGTCTACATAATTGCATTTCCTCAATTATGCATATAAAACAATTTCATGCCAATAAAACAATTCCTTGAGATGCATGGGAAATCACCAAATGAAATACATAACGTAGACCTCTGTAAGTTGACTCATAATGCTAAAGTAAAAAACATTGCAGGAAGGTAATGCTGCTACCTAAGACATCAAACATATGAAATTTAATGCACTTGAAGACACAGTGCATTTTATCTACTCATCTTATGGGGAAAACGATGTCATTTACTTCAATGATGAGTAGACTAGAAAAAGGAACAAATTCAGCAATTCATTTAATTTGCATTTTTTTAATGGACACAATTTCAATGAAACTACGGCATGCATCCCTATGCAGTAGAAACTATAGCAAAGCATTTAGGTGAAAGCGATTCTTCCAATTTTGAAAATAAAAAACTAATGCAGCTAAATGAAACAGTCCACTTACCCTTACTAAGTGATTTACAGCTGCCAAAGAAGAACCGTAAGCAGCAGCCCCAGGATAAAGCCCTCTTTCCATGCCAATGATGGATATCATAAGTACAATGGATCCTCCAAAGTGCTGCATCCTTTTACTAACAGCCTTCAAAAGAAACCATGCACTCATGTAGTTCATCCTAACTATCCTTCCAAACTCATCTTCTGGTAGGTGTTGAGGCTCACTGAGTTTCCCTAGCCAAAAGTAATCAGAAATAAATACACTATAACTCATCTTAAAAATAAAATATAGGGAAACAATCATTAAAACAATAAAAAAACCTCAAAAATCACTAAGTTGGTCAAATCAACTAATTTATTTAGTAAGATCACTTTGCTCAAGTACCTCATCAAGTCTTTTCTTAAAAGATACCTAGAATGACCCTGTTAAGAGTTTACAATCCTGAATAAGCAGGGGTGTTTTGGTTATTTCACCCATGACAAATGTGGGATAAAATTACCTAAATCCATCTACTTGTTCCAGATTCCTAACCTGGAACAAGAAATTTTAATGAGGCAAACACATGTTCCAGGTTTGGAACCTAGACCATGTGAGAGTAGCATTGTCATTTGGCTCAAGTCAGTTAAGCGCAGTCAAATGACACCCTTCTCATTCGGGGTTTCATACCTGGAAAAAGAAATTCTAATAGAAAAAATTCCATATTTGGAACCCAAAACAAGCCAGAGGTATTTATGATATTTGGTTTGGCATAAGTAGGGAAACTACCAAAATACCCCTGCTTGTTCAAGATTCCCAATGCAGAATAGGGGTATTTTGGGTATTTTAAAAAAACAGTTGTGGAGGTACTTGAATGAGATGACCTTTTTAAATTAACAACTTTGGTTGATAATAGGTAACCTTAGTATTTTTTGAGGTGGTCTGACCATTTTAATGATATTCTCTCTAAAATATAAAGAGACAAAACAAATATCGCAAAGGAATATCAAGTGGATATCAAGTGACTATCACAATCGTCACCGTACAGTTACAACTAGTAAAAGTCTGAGCTGACCAAAAATTAGATGCTTGCCATCAGTTTAAAAGATGGATGCACCACTAATGTTTCAGTATTTAAAGCATATGCTAAATAATTACTTAGAGAATGATATCATATGAAACTTAGCATAAATTTATGGTTTATAACATTTTAAGAAATATGATTATATGAGATAAGCCATATGATGAACATGAACCTCTTATTCATACGACAGAAAATACTATATCATCATCCTCATCATCCAAACTTTATCCCAATTATTTGGTGTCGGCTACATAAATGCGCGTAAACAATATTTAAAAGTTCCAAAAATACCCCTATGAACAATAAACCATAAATAGTATTTGTGAATAGTACTCATGAATAGCAATCGGCGGATAGTAAAAAATTTAAAAAAAAAAAAAATTCATACACTAGAGATGTCATCAGCAGGACTGCATCAATAAGAAAGAGAGTAGCAGCCGAACAAAGGAAGAATTAACTAGCCCATATTAATAGTTATAACATGGAGAATAAAAACTACAGTCAAACATCTCCAAAATGTTATCAAAGATAAAGTTGATATGAATGAAGAAACGCCAACTACATGTTATCAAGGAATACAGCTCATACAAATGAAGAGCACCATTTCATTTTGACGAGATGCAAACCAAGCTAACCAAAAGGCTGGATAAGGAAACCTAAGAAAATCTTAAAAGGCTGGATAAGGAAACCTAAGAAAATCTTACTTTTCGAAACATGAACTGATCAAATTCAAGGGAAACAAAAAGTGTGAGCATTTTACTAGAGGTGGCGACATGGCAGTATTATGAAGGTATACTTTGCCAAATGTCTATGCTAGAAGTGGAACCCTATAAGTGATAACTAATCCACCAAAGTAGTATATGAGCCAATTGATGCACCAAGGGGTTCCATGATCCATGCCCTAGGCGACCACGTACCACTTGGCCTGAACCCATGCACAAGGCCACCTGCACCACACGCACCAGGCCTCCTGCTCTAAATGCACCAGACTACTTACACCAGGCCGTTCCATCGGGCTACACCACATGAGGCTTAGGAAAAAAGGGCCTGACAAACCTCCTCCACATAAGCTCCGATATCCGTTGGATGCTTGACCTTTGCCAGATTCCCATAAACCACAACTCCAACCAACGCCGATGCTCACCTAGACCAAGCCTCCTACTTAGTCCACCTCACACCTAGTTAGGTCCACTACTGCCACCAAGTCCCACTTGCTTATGCACACATGGTCAGGTCCTCCCGCTGCCACCATGTTTCAAGGTGCGTGCTAGGTCCGCTGCTGCCACCACGACCCTTGCCACCACCTGCAGCCTCAAGAGGATGGCCTTACATCAGCTTGACCACAAGTCGACCAATACATACAATCCTCGTGCCAGTTGCCAAATCTCCTCTTCTTAGACCCACTAAGACTAGGTCGATGGCTTGCCCCATCACAACTCCCACTAATCGAAGAGGCCTCTCCTATCGTTGAGTCAGAGGACTCCTCCCACTGACCTACTGCAATCTCTGATGTTTTCCTAATGATGACCCCATTTGAGTCATCACTTTACTTCGAAGAATCAGTAGTCTCATCACCTGATTTGGACTCCTCCCAATCCTGAGTCTTGGTTGAAACCAACTGTATTGTGTTGATCAACCATAGTCAGCCAATCTATGTTGGGGCCTCCTCATCCTCCTGCACAAGATTAACCATATTGAGGGCTTACTTCGTGGGCACACCCTCCGATGGTCCCCTCTGCATATGAAACAGCCCGGGAAGGCCTTTCGAGGTGCTTCTTTCTCTTTGGTCGCCCCTTTCTCAAGACTAGATCAATTGCGGTGCACCACCTTCTCACTATCCATCCTCTATTGACCATCCCTATGGTTTGACTCCACCGCCCCATAAAGATCAAAGTCTAATGGGCCCTCAGCTGCTACCATAGAAGTAGGCAAGTCATGCACAGCTTGCCTTCTCAACTCGGCCTAGGCGCATCCTTGTAACCCAAACACAATGTTGAATAACTGGTCCTCATCGATCATGGTTCGTATATCCAATATCAAGGATGTGAACTTCTTCACAGTCTCGCACCGAACATGTCTGGTGAAGCTTTCTCAAAGCTTCTCAAGCCACCCAAGCCGCATTGCCTGGCAAGAATTGCTCGTTCAGTTCTTGTTTCACGGCATCCCAAGTGCTCATCTTGGGCCTTGATATGTCCTCCACCCTCATCCTCCACTAACCTTCGCGTCTCCAACGAGGTACATCAAGTAAATGCCAACACAATCCTCCTCACAGGCATGAGCAGTCTCGAAATACTGCACTATGTCCCACAAAAATTATCCAACACCTTGGAATCTCTTTGGCCTTCAAAGACCCATGGCTCTAGCATCCTCACAGTTCGAGCATCCAGCGCGCCCATAATGTTGCCCTCTTGACAAGTGCCATATCCTCCTGCAAGGCCACAAGTTTGGTCTTGAGGGACTCAACGAAGGTCTTGAGGTCATCCATGAGCCCTCCCATACGAGCATCACAAGCACCACAATGGTCCTCCAACCTAACTTCCAAAGCACCGATTCGGGCCTCCAAGACAATAAGGATCTGCCCCGAGGTGCTGAATTCTCTTTCGAATAGGCCTTGGAAGGAGAAGGAAGGTTGGAATGCCATGCAATCATTGACCTCTTGCCAATTGATTCTGAGTAGCTTTATCGAGATCAGAAGTGGAATCTGCAAAAGGCTTCTAAGTCTGCAAATTGAGCCAGTTCCAATTTTCATTTGCCAGCTACCCACAATCTTGGACCCCATGGGTGCGAGCTTGCACATCAGCTATACCACCATTCCACAGTCACAGTCGGCTTTTTGCTATGATACTGACTATCATGGGGGAGATTTCTCACTACAGACCCAGTGCAATACCGAGACTCAGTTCTAGCACAACCAAAGCTAGGTCAGCCTTCCACGTGCCCATACAAGATAGACACAACACAAGCACATACGCACATACAAGGGTCACCGTGCACAAGCAATAGCTACAAGCCATCTCATATTTATTTCACTATTCATTTGTAGTGTATACAGTCACGGACTCCTTCACCAAGGGCAGGCAAGGGGTTCTTATAGCCCCTAGTTACAATTTGAATTTCAAATCCACTATACACGTGTTGGACATGTCACCACCATGACTAGCATGGAGGCCACAATTCACCCATTCTCCCTCGATCTCGTCCCACTACGGCAAGAGCGTTGTAACAGTCCACCACTCAAGGTGGCTATTGCAACCACTTTCCCACTCCCTCAATTCACCGCCCATGTGGCTCTGTGATGGGAGGGGTCGATTACTCCTAGTCAGCCCACTCTTTAGGGTCATGACTAGCTATGCACCAGCATAGCTTAGTTACAATGGAACACACGTGCACTACCTCTAACACATGACTCATGGCCACTACACAAACCCAGTCTTGGTAGTTAAATATTCTGAACTCACCAAAACCGTCTCAATCTAGACTTGCCCAGCCCAGCATGTCGCTCACACCACTTGCACATGGTCTTCACACCATTAGCCCACATTGTCTTACCCAAGGTCTTACACCAAGGGTCTTTAAGCCACTAACTGTCTGTGCGCGCACCATACACCTAATGCCGCATACCCTGACCTCTCGTATGGTCAAGGGAGAGAAGCACGCACCAGTCTCATATATAGTTGTCGACATAAAGAACTGGAACCCTGTGAGTGACTGTTGATCCCACCAAAATAGAATATGTGTCAGTTGATGCACCAAGGGGTTCCTTGACCCACACCCTCAGCCACCTACACACCACTTGGCATGTATTCATGCACCAAGCTGCATGCACCACACGCACCGGACTGCCTGCACCACGTGCATCAGGCCACCTGCTCTACATGCATCACGCTGCCTACACCAGGCTGCACCATCCGGTATGCCCCACATAGGGATTAGGAAAAAGGGGCCTGCCAAGCCTCCCCCACCTAAACTCCAATGTCCTCGTCGGACGTGTGACCTTCACCAGGTTACCATAAACCAAGACTCTGGCCAATGCCCATGCTAGCCTACGCTGGCTTGTCAGGCCCCTTTTTCCTAAGCTTCATGTGGTGCAGGCTGGATGGTGCGGCCAGGTGTAGGCAGCCTGGTGCACGTAAAGCAAGCAACCTGGTTTGTGGGATTCAAGCGGCCTGGTGCATGAGTGCGAGTCAAGTGATGTTTGTGGTGCGTGGGTCGCTGAGGGCATGGGTTGAGGAAACCCCCTTAGGGCATCAATTCCCACATACGCTAATTTTGCAGGAATGGCTAACACTCATAGGTTTTCAGTTCTTTATGTTGACAACTATATATGAGAGGGGTACATGCCTCTCTCCCTTGACCGTGCGAGAGGTCAGGGTTTGTGGCATTAAATGCATGATGCATGCACAAAGGTCTGGCGGCTAAAGACCGTTGGTGCGAGACCTTGGGCAGAACTATGCGGGTTGATAGCAAGGCGTGACTACATGGCTCGACCTGATGGGAAATGGGTAACGAACATGGGCAAGAGGTGTGAGCCATACACCTGACTGGGCAGGTGTTCATCGAGACAATTATAGTAGGTTCACAATATGTAACTACCTAAACTTGGGCTTGTGTAACAGCCAGGAGCCATGTGTGAGAGATAGTGCATGTATGACTCGTTGTAACTGAATCATGTTGGTGCATGACTACTCATGACCCTAGAGAGTAGGCTAACTAGGGATAAACGACCCCTCCCATCAAGGGGCCACGTGGGTGTGAATTGAAGGAGTGGGAAGCAGGTGGCAACAACCACCATTAGTAGTGGGTTGTCACAATGTTCGTGCCTAAATGGCATGAGATTATGGGATAATGGATGGATCATGCACAACAACCCAGTGAGTTGGGTAGCCAGGTGGCTAGCCCAGAATGTGAGGTGGTCAAGTGGCCTCCATGCAAGTCATGGTGGTGGAATGACCAACACGTGCATAGTGTGTACTCAAAATTCGAATTGTAACCTGGGCTATACGAATCTTGTGGCCGGCCCTTGGTGAAGAAGTCCCTGGCTACATACAATGCAAGTGCATAATGAACTAACGGTAGGCTACGACCCTTAGTTGTTGCTTGTATGTCTGACCCTTGTGTGTGAGATTGTGCCTCATTTCTCTAATGTGGTGTGTGGAAGGCTGGCTAAGCCTTGGTTATGCTAGGACAAAGGCTTGTTGTCACACGGGGCATGTAGTGGGAAATCTCCCCCGTGACAGTTGGTATCAGACCCGAAAGTTGGTTGTGATTATTGTTGGTGGTATAGTTGATGTGCAAGACTGTGTCGACCACCTCGAGCAACTTACCCATGGAGTCTAGGATAGTGGGTTAGGCAGAACCTTACTGTTATGGAGGCACGGATCAATGATTTGAAGGGAACATGGGGGACCATTGTAGTTTTTTGTGAGGCTCGTATGGGAGGGCTCATGGATGACCTCAGGACCTTCACTGAATCCTTCAAGGCCAACCTCGTGACCATGCAGGAGGATATGGCACTTGTCAAGAGTGTGCAACACTAATGGTGGGGTTTGACTCTTGAATTCTGAGGGTGCCAGAGCCATAGGTATTCAAAGGCTAGCGAGACTCCAAGGTGTTGGAGAACTTCTTATGTGACATGGTGCAATATTTCGAGACAGCTCATGCCTACGAGGAGGATCGTGTTGGCATTTACTCTATTTACCTTATTGGAGATGTGAAGCTCTGGTGCAGGATGTGGGTCGAGGACACATCAAGGCCTAAGGTGAGCACTTGGGAGGCCTTGAAACGAAAGTTTCAAGGTTTAGCAATGCGGGAGCTAAACGAGAGTTTCTTTCCAGGCAATGCGGCTTGGGTCGCTCGAGAAGCTTTGAGAAAGTGTGGGAGTGGGACTATGTGAAGAAGTTTGCATCCCTGGTGCTGGATATTAAAACCATGACCGATGAGCCCAAACCGAGTTGGGAAGGCAACGATGGGCCCAAGCCGAGTTGAGAAAGCAACGATGGGCCCAAGCCGAGTTGAGAAGTTTGCATCCCTGTTGCAGGATTCTTTGTGTCTGGGCTGCAACGATAGGCCCAAGCTGAGTTGAGAAGGCAAGGTGTAGGTGACTTGCGTACTGCTATGGCGGCAACTAAGGGCCTAGCAGACTTTGATCTTCATGGGCAATGGAGTCAAACCATGAGGATGGTCCATCGAGGATGGATGGTGGGAAGGTCGTGTCGCAATGGATCTAAACATGAGAAGGGGGCGAACGAGAAATAGGCACCCAAGAAGGCCTTCTCGGGCTGTATCATATGCGGAGGGGACCATCAAGTGCGGGTGTGCCCACAGAAGCATGCCCTCCACACAGTTAGTCTTCTACAGGAGAATGAAGAGGCCCCAGCACAGGTTGGCTCAGTACGGTTGATGATCGCAATACAGTTGGTTTCGACCAAGACACAAGCTTAAGAGGAGTCCAAATCGAGTGAGGAGACCATTGGTGATGAAAGTGGGTTAGTTAGAGGAATCATCTGACTCAACAACTAGAGAGACCTCTTTGGCTAGTGGGGGGTGTGATGGGGCAAGCTATCAACCTAGCCCTAGCGGGGCTAAGAAGAAGAAATTTGGCAACTGGCACAACTATCACAAGTACTGATCGACCTGTGGTAAGGCTGGTACAAGGCCATCCTCTTGAGACTGCAGGTGGCAGCATGGTTTGTGGTGGCAGCATGGCCACCCAAACACATGGTGGTAGGGCGAGGACTTAACCATGTGTGCATAAGTGAGCGAGGCTTGATGGTAGCAATGGACCTAACCAAGTGTAAGATGGACTAAGCAAGAGGCTTGATCCAAGCGAGCATGGGTATTGACTGAAGTAGTGGTTTATGGGGACCCAGCGAACATCAAGCGTCCAACAAGGATGTCAAAATTTAGGTGGGGGAGGCTTTCCTTAGCTTTATGTGGTGCAAGCCAGATGGTGCAGCCTAGCGTAGGCAACTTGGTGCATGTAGAGCAGGTGGCCTGATGCGTATGGTGCAACCTTGATGTATGAGTGCAAGCCAAGTGGTGCACGTGGTGGGTGGTGGTCAAGGGCGGTGGTCGAGGAATTCCCCATGGTGCATCAACTATCACATTTACTACTTTGGCAGCATTAGCTATCATTCTCAAGATTCCAATTCTTTATGTCAACTATATACAAGAAGGGTGCATGCCTCTCTCCCTTGAATGTGCGAGAGCTCAGGGTGTACGGCATTAGTTGCATGGTGCGAGCATTGACAGCTGGCAACTAAAGGCCCCTTGGTGGGAGAACTTGGGAAAGACGATGTGGGCTGATACCTAGGGCCTGACCAGATGGCTTGGCTTTACGGGACATGGGGGAGGACCATGTGCAAGAGGTGTGAGCCATACACCTAGCAGAGCAAGTGTGGATCGAGACAATTATGGTAGGGTCAAAATATGTAATTGCCCAGACATGGGCTTCGGCAGCAACACCAGCCGTGAGCCATGTGTGAGAGGTAATGCATGTGTGACCCGCTGCAACTAAGCCATGAAAATGCATGGCTAGTCATGACCCTAGAGAGTGGGCTGACTAACAGTAACACACTCCTCCCATCAATGAGCTGCGTGAGCGTGAATTGAGGGATTGGGAAGGGGGTGATAACAACCACCATGAGCTATGGGCTATTACAATGTCCATGCTTTGATGGCACAAGATTGTGGGGTAATTGGCGGATTGTGTGCAACCGACTCAATGAGTGGGGTGGCCAGGTAGAAGACCTAGAGTGTGTGGTGGCCCGGTGGCCTCCATCCAAGTCATGGCGGTGGGCATGACCAATACATGTATAGTATGTATTTGAAATTCGAATTGTACCCTAGGGATATAAAAACCCCTTGCCTGGCCCTTGATGAAGGAGTACGAGGCTATATATAACACAAGAGTATAGTAGAATAAAGGTAGGCTACGGCCGTTGGCTATTGCTTGTGTGTGTGATTGTGCTTCACTTCTCTTGTGTGGGCATGTGAAACGTTGGTTAACCGTTGGTTGTACTCGGATGAAGGCTTAGTGATGCACAGGGCGTGTAGTGAGAAATCTCCCCCATGACAGTTGTCATGCAAAAACATCATGGTATAGAAGTATATGTGCAGAAATAAGGAATTCTTATGAAAGAGTTACAAAGGGTTTCGCATGCATTAGTATAAGCCTAATAGGATTACAAAGATAACAAAGGCAAGAGCCATGGGATCAAATTCGTTGAAGAGAGAAGAACTTTGGACTTGATGGGAGACAATTGAAAGTTCACTTCCAATCAAACAATAAAATGTTTCAGAATTTTTGAAAGGATGTAATCACCAGAGTTATTCTTAAGCTTTCCATAGAACTTATAGAAGCAATCAAGGTTGAAGACCTGCATGGAACTAGGTTAAGATAATAGAACAGTGTCCACCAAAAACCAGATGGGGGATATGCATATCTTCGCAGAGTTTAGAGACGCAAAGAGAGAACAAGAATCAATTGAATAATCGCTTATTGTGTAACCGTGAAATCATCCTGAAAATTACTAGTCATGCATACTTACATTGCAGATCCACTTCTAAAATTGAAATCAAATGGAGAGAGCTAATTACGCAAACCAAAAATACGGAAAAAATCATAACCACAAACGAGGACAAGAGCTCCAACACTCTGGTTCCCCCAAAATGTCCTTAGATGTAAACTGTGTACTCTCTCTCTCTCTCTCTCTCTCTCTCTCTCTCTCTCT
>NW_006499436.1:2567333-2585486 GCF_000471905.2 Amborella trichopoda
GAGAGAGAGAGAGAGAGAGAGGTAAACGGCTAACAAAGCATCCAATTTGAGAGAGAGAGAGAGATTACCCTCATAAGTGTAACAGTTAACAAAAGCATCCAATTTGCCATGACACTTCCAGGCCTTATCAACGGCCTCATCAAAAACCCTCTCTCTCTCCTCATTCATATCCAACTGAATCACTTCAACACGACCCCCATCCATCACAGAGTTCGCTATCTTACCGGCAACTTCTCGAAGGCGATTCTCATCGCCCATCAACACGAGTCTACCATCAAATTCAAACATCAGAGAACGGAAAACAAGACCAATTCGACAAAAATCATCTCAATCACTCCAATTAATGAAGAAAAATTCCCCAATTAAAGCAAATTCCCCAATTAAAGCAAATTCCCAATTTTCCCAAACAATTTTCATTCGAGTTTATTTGCCAAACCTAGAACCATTTTGCGCGAGAGCAAGCGCAATGTTGGAGGAAACAGCGTCGCCATTAGAGACAAGCAAAACGCTCCTGCCAGAAAGCTTCATGCTCTATACGACACCAATGAAAACCCTAAAACGTTTATCCAATTCAACAAGTTAAGGCAAAGTTAGAGCCCTACTGTTCAATCAAAACTCGAAGAGATCCATGGAAAAAACAAGGAAACTGAGGCACCAACCTGCTTATTCTTCTTAACGATAAATGAAGCTCTACTCAATGCGTTGATTGAGGCAGTTTTTCTAGGGTTGGGTACGGATTACGCATTAATAAAATAAATTTTCCAAGGCGCTATAAAGAGAAAACCAAATTACCGCGCGAAAAAAGTTGCAGAACTTCATACTTCACTGGTGCAATACATGTACGGACGAAATTTCGCCGTGAGTAAAATATCGGCGAAAAGGACTTCAGAGAAGGGGAAAACGTTGCGTCATATTTTCACTCCGCATGCGACGCGTGAAAATGATGCATCACGTTGCACGTGTTTTAAAGCGCTCTAAAATGAAATTAAATGATATTGATTTATATTGTATGAAATTAAAACATACACATGTTGATATTTTTATAAAAAGCTTGCAAATAGCAGATTTATTATTTAATGATGCACATTCTATGGAGTGAAAAAATAAATATTGATATGTATAACTAAGTTATGAGTTTCATTGACTCTAATAACAATAAAATTAACGTACCCAAAAAAATAAAAAGAAAATAAATTAAAACGTATAGCTACTTTAAGAGTCTCATTAAATGTAAGAAGAAGAAAGATTGAATCGTAGTTAAGATACATAAAGTATAATTTTATTTTATAAATGTGCACTTAAGCTTGAACAATTACGGTATTTTTTAAAAGTTTTTAGCACAATTTTGTAATTTTAGATAATGTTTATGATTTCAAGTTGTTTTCTTGATTTCTTTTAATGTTCTCTCTACCTACATTATCTTCGTCTCTCTTGCATACAAAGTATCACATAAGAATATAATATTATATTATAATGATACCATGTAACATCATTATATTCTTATTGCGATGTTATTAATATCTTCAACATCATAGTATTCTTCTTTTATAATAACATTTATTATAATATAATACTATCATACAATAAACGTACTGTTATATAATATTATGTTACCATCATATGTTATCTTAATATATTAATATCACATATAATTCTTATTAGTATTATGATTATATAGCAATATTAATAAAAGGATAGTATATTATTATATAAATCATTATAAGTATTATTAGTAGTCCTTTATAATAAATAAAAGGTTGGTTATTTTTGGAAGGAGCAAAAAGTAATTTAATGATCCTTTAATACGATGCAAAATTTGGGCTTGAAAATATTGTCTAATATGGTCCTTTAGGAACATATTGTGTTCTTAATCCAACATGAAATTGAAAAACTTAGTAAATCTAAAATTTAGGGATATGTGATTATATGACTAAAATTTAGGGATATGTAATTATATGAATATTTAAAGGAAAAAGTTTATATAATGCTGCAATCTTAAAATGTAGAATTATAGATGCCCCTAAAACATCCATTGGAAAATATTATTTTAATGTTGAAAAGTCCTCTAATTGATCATCTGAACATTGAGATGTATGAATATGAAAAAAATAAATAAATTTTGAATCCCTGAAATAGTGCATCTTGCAGCATTTTATCTAAACCATCCACTTTCAATATTTTCATATGTTTATAGATCTACTTGCTTTTAACTATTTTTGAAGTTTAAACTTTTATAATTATATATGAAAAAAAGATTTTCACATAATCTTAAGAATTTTTTAGAGGCAAATTATATGTTATGATAAAATTAAAATTTGGAGGTGCATCTTAATTGGATTGTTTAAGGTTGCAACCTTATAGAAACAACACCTATATTAAATAATAAAAAAAAAGATTTAAAAATTCAAAATAGAGTTTTCAGTTGATAGATCATACACATGAGGATACACAATCAAATGATATTTTTTATATTTTAACACGTAAGATAGAGATAAATCGTATGATACAATTCGATTGACAGGTAATCACAACTCCGTTTTAGTAGATTTATTGATAAACACGTGGCAAACCTGAGGCTAATTATTCTTCTCATACGAACCTATCATAGTTCTCTTTATTTTCCATACCTCCAAACCTAAAGTGAATTTCTTGCTTGACACCTAGTTGCTCATGTTTTATATGTAGAAGATTTTCAAGCCAAATCATTTGATGCTCCCTGGGGAGCACGAAACTCAATCCAAGAGCGCTTTTGCTTGGAGATGTAATTCAAATACAATCCACGAGCAATTTTAGACTTTTTAGTTTTGAGGATATATCCTTTCAACCTAGTAAATCTAGGACAAAAAAAAAAACTATGCGTCATGTACTCCAAAAAAAAAAAAAAACATTTTTAAAGATTACAAGATCTACTTTTATAGAAGGTCATAATTATTTATAATCATTTGGTGTGAAATCTAATAGCTACAGTGTTTTACAAACTTCGAGAAATTTCATTTGAATTCTTAGCTTGGTCAATGGAATAAATGCAACCGCTAATTTTACATCTAATGATCGAGATTAATTGTGAACATCTTATACCAAAGATAAATAGTCTCATTGTATGACTTTCCTCTAAAATAATAGTTGTCTTAGTCGAATCCCAAATTTTATATGGGAATCCTTCTAAATAGATCTCTTGCCTCAAGGAGTCTATAAACCATATGAGGGGCAAGTTTTCTATGCTTCTCCTACAACATAAAACTTATATACTTAGGGCTAAGATTGCCCCAATCACAATCTCACATCTCTATATTATATTATTCTCAGATTTTTTTATAAACTATTTTGACACCATATTTTGTACATCCAATACTCTATTGAACTTGCACTAGCAAAAAAACTAATAAACAAAATATTTTCAATAAAATAAAATAACCAAAATACCTCTTAAATTTTCAAGCGGTATTGTCATCATATTTTATCGAAAATTTATTTTTAATATTTTTTATAGTCGGGGAAGCTTAGATCTTCTACGTTGTGGGGGAAGCATGGTAACATTTCCCTACTATTAGAGCTTATCTTTGTTTTTTGGTTGGAGTTAGTATTTTTTTGCTTGTGCACGAGATAATGATTTATAATTATAATTGGGTGTGGTTTCTATAAAGTTGCAACCTTAAACAATCCAATTAAATGATTTATAATTATAATTGGGTGTGGTTTCTATAAAGTTGCAACCTTAAACAATCCAATTAAAGCATACCTCCCAATTTTATCATAATATGCAATTTTTGTGTAAAACATTATTAGGATTATATGAAAATCTATTTTCATATCCAAGTGTAAAATTTTAAGCTCTAAAAATGATTAAAACCAAGTAGATCTATAAACATGTGAAAATCTTGAAAATGGACGGTTTAGATAATGTGTTGCAAGATGCACTATTTTTAGGACTCAAATCTTCTTCTTCTTTTTCTTCATATTTATACATCTTGATGTCGAGATGATCAATTAGTGGGATTTTCAAACATTAAAACAACTTATTCTAATGGATTTTTTAGGTGCATCTTTAATACCACATTTTAAGGTTGCAACCTCATATTTGTTTTTTCTTTTATAATTTATTTTTCTTCTTGTTTTTGTTTTGTTTGGGGGTACGATGTATAATTTTATTCTCTTATTTCCTTTTTCTTTGGTTTTTTTTAATTGTGGGTGGTTGGACCAAGAATTGTGAATGAAGTTTGAATCATAACGATATCGATATCTATAGTACATTATTAAGCAAGAGTTAGGAAACATTCCCCATATTTAGGGGAAGTGAGATACTAAAATTGTGTACATATAAAGTAGAGATTTTAAGAAGAGAGAGAAAGTAGAGATTTTAAAAAGAGAGAGGATATTGTTTTCATATTTTATTGAGAAATAGGAGAACTTTTTTTCCCACTTTCCTAAATTTGTGACTGAAGAGTAGAGAAAAGTGGATCTCATCACCATTTCTTAGTATTTTATGCGCAAAGAGTATATATTTTAGAAGAGAGAAAAAATAGAGATTTAGGAAATGAGAGAAATAGAGATTTTAAGAAGAGAGAGAGAGATATTTTTTCAATATTTTAATTTGAGAAATACTATATTTGTCATGTTTTTCGTCTATATTTTAATTCAAACTTCCTAAAACAAGTACGCCCCACCTTGTTTTATCATTCGAACTTCCCAAAATGAGGTCTGCCTTTGCTCTCATGAAAGTCTCTCGTTCCAGACTCTTGGGGGGATGATCTCTGCGACTACAGGCAGAAGGTTTATCTCACTCATCATGCTCTTTAGGCCCTTGGCTCTACCCACCTTCCCATTTTTACAGAGAATGAATTTAGAGTATTATACACCACCGGGTTGGGCTCAACTCCCTGGTTTTTCATCAATTGTGGGAGTTACTTGAAACCCATCAGAAGTGCTATTTATTGCCTACAAGCCAAACGTGTACTCTCTTTTTTCTTTTTTTTTTACAATGTTATGTTATTTTATTAATATAAATAATTGGAAACAAAGAATTACACATAAATCAAAACATTAATATAAATGATTGAAAACAAGGAATTATACATGAATCAAAACATTAGAAACTAAAGGAACATCAAGGCTCGCACCAATGGTCAAACCATCATCTTCAAAATTGGCCTTCCAATAAACATGTTGAAACGAACCAAACTTGGCTAAACCATCGGCTACAGAATTGGCCTCCCAAAGAACATGTTGAAATGAGACCATCAAATTCTCACATATATCCATGACCTCCGATCACATCGGCAAAATTTTCCATGGCAAATTCCAGATTCAACATGTTTTGCCAGTAAAAATCCCTGGCCAAGTCTACTTTCTCTCTCACTAAGACATTGGGGATTGAGTAGTACACCCTGGATATCATAGAAGAGAGAGAAAAACCCATTCATCGAGCATTATAGGTTTTGTCCATAATCACTGCTAACTAAAATCACAAATAAAATAAAATAAAAACACTTCCAAAAATCACAAATAAAAAAAAACATAATTCAACACTTCAACCAATCTAAATCAGAAATAAAATAAATTTTAATACAAGAAATCTGAATTTTACATAGTTATTTTCCACAATAGCTACTGAAATTTGCAACCGTATGCAATGAAAAAACAATACGTTTATTTTTATTTTTAAAACTCATTCATTTTTATATGCAACCACAACTTTGAAGAATAATACTTAGGATAAGGTTTTATCTTGCACGAGATAAACCCTGGCAGAGCCGGGGATAAACCCAATATTTGGGATTTTTTTTTTTTTGGCAAGGAATGTAGTTTTTTGGAAAAAAAATAACACGATTTTTTAGGTTAGAAAAAAATAAAAATTAAAAAGAAAAAAGGTATATGGCGTTCAAAAAGAAACTTTATTGCAAGCAATAAAATGAAAGCTTTATTTTGAAATAGTGAATATAACATAAATTTGTAGGTTAGATAAAAATATAATTTTTAAAAAAAAAGAAGGAAAAAGGACTATAGCTTTTAAAAAGGAAAAAGGACTCAGCAATAAAAATAAAGTGTTTTTTGAACCGTAGTTTGAAAAAGTGAATATAACATGATTTTTTATGTTAGACAAAAATAGAAATTTCAAGAAAAGGAAAAAAGTATATAGCTTTCAACAAGAAAATTGTTTGCAAGCAATAAAACGAAAGTTTTTTTGCATTGTATTTTTTAAAAAGTGAATATAAATCGTTTTAAACAATTTTCTCCAAGTATTACCTTTTTTCCCGCTATTTTAACAAAGATGCAGTTTTAAATGTATTAAAAAAAACAATTTTTTGACAAAACATGTGTTTAAATCCGCGATTTGGTAACTATTGTCTCTCTCATAGTTTTGTCAGGGAATATTAAAATATTGGCTCTCCACAAAATTAGAATTAAATTGGTTTTGGTCCAAAAAGTCGATCACAAAAATTGGGAACAAAAATACGGATCGACAAAAATATTGTATATTCAAATATATCGGATTGGATTGAGGAAATCGGTATGAAAAAATCGCGTATGTTTAACATTTCTAAATTTTAAAATTCTATAATTTAAAAATTTAAAAAAGTAATAAATAAACAATAATACAATTAAATAAATCAATTTAGATGTCTCATGATTCGCCTATGTATAGTTAAACACTTCAACTAATCCAAATCAGAAATAAAATAAAATTTAATAAAAAATCTAAAATTTACATAGTTATTTTCCACAATAGCTACTAAAATATGCTACATTTAATGAAAAAACAATACCTTTATTATTATTTTTTATTTTGAAAAAGAACCATACCTTTAGTAGGGAGCCACAACTTTGAAGAATAATACTTGGGATAAGTTTATCTTGCACGAGATAAACCCTAACAGAACCAGGGATTAACGCCATCTTTGGGGAAACAAAATTTTTGCCAAGGAATGTATTTTTTTGGAAAACTGAAAAACATTTTTTTTAGGCTAGATAAAAAAGAAAAAAGGTCTATAACTTTCAAAAATAAATTTTTTTGCAAGCAATAAAAAGAAAGTTTATTTTGAAAAAGTGAATATAACACGATTTTTTAGGTTAGAGAAAAATAGAAATTATAAAAGAAAAAGGTACATAGCTTTCAAAACAAAACTTGAAACTTTTTTGCAAGCAATAAAAGGAAATTGTTTTTAAACAAAATTTTGAAAAAGTGAATATAACATGATTTTTTAGGTTATATAAAAATAGAAATTTCATAAAAAGGAAAAAGGGATACAGTTTTCAACAAGAAGCTTTTTTGCAAGAAAATAAAAGGAAAGTGTTTTTTCACTGCATTATCGGAAAAGTGAATTTAACTCGTTTTAAACGTTTTTCTCAAAATATCACGTTTTTTCTCACTATTTTAAAAAAGACGCAGTTTTGAACGTATAACAAAAAAATGCTGATTTTTTTTTTTTTTTGCAAAAAGCACTTTTTAATCGATGATTTGCTAATTATGGTCCCTACAGGGTTTGCCCTACCCTGGCAGAGCCTCATCAAGGCCAGCCCAAGGCAAATAATCCAATAAAAATGGAAACCAAAATTTGGGTAGGTAAAGAGATCAATGAACTTGCAATAAAATTAGTACTAAAGTTTAGGGAAACCAAAATTTGGGGATATGGAGATGTGTAAATAACACCCCCGACTTGAATAAACCATGAAATTGGGTAGGTACAGAGATCAATGAACTTGAAATAAAGTTAGTAATAAAGTTTAGGGAAACCAAAATTTAGGGATATGGAGATGTGTAAATAACACCCCCGACTTGAATAAACCATGAAATGCATATTGGAGGTCACTCCTAAAATACAGCCAGATCACATTAACCATACTCTGGTATATACTATGGTTCAATTAGAGATTGAGGGAGTGATAGAGGCCATCAAGAAAAAGGACACCGTGGGTCCTTGTGGAGGAAAACACACATTATATTACACGTCTTAAAAGTACATGAAATTGTGTGGATGTTAAAGGCTTCCAAGTAACCAACACATCAAAAAATGTGTCCTATTAATAAAGTGGCCATTTATCAAGACTCCCATGTAAGGAACTTATTGCCCAATGGTCCAAATGGACCAAATTATTGATATAGACCCTCATGGGTCTCATTAGGTATAAAACTGGAGTAATGATCTTATGAGCTCTTCCCACATGCCGGCTGCATAGGACAACCCATTGATCATAGAGAATCACAAATAAGGTGGGTTCATCACATAAAAAAAAGATAGTGGATAAATTAGAGAGAGAAAAAATATAGAGATGGTGGATTTGAAAATAGAGCAAGAGAAAGAAGGGGAAAAGAAGTGAGAAAGCCCAGTCAACATTTTCTGTTTCCGGACCATGAAAAAATTTTGGCTCTCTCTAGTTATTGGAACCATGACTATGCGTCATTGTGTTTCTTCGTTAACATTTTTGCTTATTTTTTTAGTCTTATCACACTAATTGTTCTTACTTTATTTAACATTTTTAATTTCTTCTCCTCTTCTTAAGTTCTTTAAACTCAAGCTAGAAATTTCGGCCACTATAGGTTCACCTTTTCCTCTTATTCCTATCACCTAAGAATATTTTCCAGTGGTATTTACTGTTAGGTTTGTGTGGCCTTTAAAGGCATTATGAGTGCTTGTGAAATGAAATGATACAGTGGAACATGAACTCATTAGGAGTGTGGTCCCTCTTGGACCATTCTAAACAAACGATGTTTGCAGATACCGGACTGTGCTTGATGATATAGGCCAGTCGGTTGAGAAAAAACCATGTTACTTGGGCATAAAGTACAAACCGAAAAGGGTTCTAATGGGTTAGCCCTTGATGAAGTCGGAGAATATTCCCAGATGAGTGAGTTGAGGGACTATGTGATCCGTATGTGTGATGGTGGCCTACAGCGACGGGGACCAAAGCCTCATCCATGTGCCATCATACGGCATGCATATCAATAGATCATTTAGGAAAGCCAGAAATCTACCTTTTAGGGTGAAGCGTATGTATATGCGAAAGATACCTCTATACACTATAGGAGTTGTAGTCGCATCAGGTTTTGGTGACATTGACTCGTTTCTAGGGGAAGACTTGAAATCCATAGACTGAGATTGCTACCCATTGGTTATCTGTCGGACTTTAATGACCCGCTAATGAGCCACTGTTTTGACTGTTGGTCATGGAAAACACTGGGTCGGTCTGATAAAGCAAGTGTGATGTGTAGTTCACAGTTGAAGGTGGAGTGCCCTATGATCGTTGATTTCTAAACCATATAGATCATTTTCTCATCAAATTAATTAATTATGTTTGTTTTATGTTGAAATTTATTTTAGAATTATTATTTGAATTTTTATGAATCCCTGGATATTTTATTTATAAAATTAAATATATTGATTTTACAATGGTTTAAATATTTAAATACTATTCTAAAATCCTTTTATTAATTTTAAATATATAAAAATATCATGGGGGCCCATTGTGGACATGGGCCTACCATATTTCTAGAAGGTACGGCCCATGAGTGCCTCCCTTGGGTGGCATGCCCCACCCTTATTCTCTTTCCTATTTTTGGGAGATATGGCGTGTGACATACGGTTGGAAGATATTGACTAAATATTGCTTTGATATATCTTTATAAGATTTTGTGAAAAGATTAAGTAAACTTGTGTTATTTTATGATATGCACAATATTTTGATTAGATTAAATTTATTTAATTTCTATTGATGGGAAAATGGTTTAGGAAAAGAGGATAATGGTTTATGCACATTCCATAATGTTGATGGTCCATCTATGGAATGAATGGCTCAAATTTCTCACTCCACAAGTCATCTAAGATCAATGGTTCATATTCAATCTCACAATAAAAAGTAAGCCAAAGAAAACCCTAAGAAACCTTAATCTCATACAAAACGTATAAAAAGAGATTGTTTGTACCTAAAAATCTCTACACTTTATTTCTTGTACCTAATTCCCATCTTTCTCTCACATATCCTATAAACGGGCACACTCCACTTAGAATTTTTCTCTCTCTCTTAAAAAAAGCTTCTCTCTCATAAAAGACAAAGGGGGCAAGCACCACTCTCTTATCTTTAATCTCTCTCCCACATTGTGAAATAACTTAAGGGTTTAAGTTATGGAGTTATTTTCTCTCTTATATTTCAACTATGGATTTATGGCTAGGGGCTTTAGGGGTAGCAAAATATAATTCATCTCTCTCAAACTAGGTTGCTAAGAGAATTCACCTAGGGTTTGATTTTGTGATCGAAGGGGTTTATGTTCTATTGGTGTGGCTTGGCCTAAACTTGCTTTCCCGATTGAGATTGAATATTGATCATTGATCCCGCACCATCGGATAGTGGTGACTCGGTCTGGGGTGTAATAAGCCTGGTTGAGGTATATTCGGCACTTTTCATTTTGTTTTTTGCAATCCTATCTTTTACTCTCAAGCATCGTGCATAGTTATTTCAATGATATCAAGTTGTTAAGATCTTGATTTTATTGTTATATTGATTTTATTTCAAAATTTATATTATTGTAATAAAGACTACCTGTAAGTTGTCTTTTAACCAAAAAAAAAAAAATGAAAAAAAAAAAAATTGTATTCCCCAATAAAAGGTCACATGGGTCTTTATCCAACCACTAGTCATTTTTCTGGTGACCCACTTGTTTATTCGGTACATGGTGGTTTTTTGTACTTGCTTGGGTTGGCGTTAAAAAGGAAGAGAGAGAGTTTTAGGGGTTTGGAGGAGGGGATGCTTGAGCCAAAACCACAGACATTGAGCTTAGACTAGATCCTCCTAGTGACCACTCGGCCATAAATTGTCCATCTCCAATTTTCAAATATATCATATTTTGTGGAGCAAAGTGCAGTTTTCATGACCCAATGACAGCAAACCCTGCAACTAATGAAAGCTAGTCTTTCATTTTTAGTGCGAAAAAACCAAAATCTTTCATGCCAAGAAAAACAGCTATTTTTGCAATAACCAGCTTTCTCTCTCTACCAAAAAATCTCGTTAATGAACAGACTTGACTTTTTTTCCATCAAAACATGCCTCATCAATTCTGATGAGAGAAACAACGAGCCCAAAAATGGAAAAACAAAAGAGAGATGAGAGAGAAACTACTCCACGCATGTTTCTAGTGAGAGAAATAACAAGCTCAAAAATGGAAACACAAAAAAGAGATGAGAGAGATGCTGCTCCATGCTCCTTCATGCAATCTCAAGAAACCATGTACGGGGAGCTCTCAACAGATGTATGGCAGTAAAAATAAAATATTAATTTCCTTACCTTTACCATTTCACTCGATTGAGTTTTACCGGTGACTTGGCACAACACGTTTATTTGGGATTAAAGAACCGGCATCAGAGTCTACAATCCGTATGTTTTAGGGGCTCATTACTCATAAAACTGTGGTGGCTTTTGGAAAACTTGTGTGTTTAGATGACTTCGTGCAATTTTTACCTTAAGCAAAGGGTGCGGTTTCTATAAGATTGCAACGTTAAACAATCCAATCAAGGCACACCTCCAATTTTTATCGTACCATGTAATTTTGGTAGAAAAAATATTCTTATGATTATCTCAAAATCTATTTTTATATCTTATTATAAAAATTTTAAACTCCAAAAATGGTTAAAATCAAATAGATATATGAATATATGAAAATCTTGAAAATGGACGGAAACGATAATATATTACAAGATGTATTATTTTTAGGATTAAAAATCTTTTTTTTTTTTATATCCATACATCTAAATGTCGAGATAATCGATTAGATTTTTTTTTAACACTAAAATAATATTTCCCAATGGATTTTTGAGTTCCATCTATAATTCCACATTTTTTCAGGGTTAAGAAAAAGAAGAGGTGTTTGTCCCTATTTCTTAAGTGAGAGGGGGATCATGGGGTATACATAGCCCCAAGGGGCTTACGTGGATTAAAAATTGAAGGAGACACTCCGTCTTTTTCCCTTTCAAACACACGAAACATTATTGGAAGTTAAAGTATATGCTGAATTCAAGATAGAGTGGGTTTATATTTCTAATTTGAAGGACATATAAGATGGGGTATTAGATGGGAATTGATGGTTGCGTAAATTTGATCAATGCACATTAAAACATTTAATTATTTTAAAATATGAATATTTAATTATTATATTTGTGTATGTTAAAACTATAGTTAGCAAGTCGGAGAATAATAATACATTGATAATTTTAAAAAATCAGTAATAAATTGATTTTAGTTATAAAAAAAAAGGCAAAAAGTTGTGGTAAAAATACGGATAGCTAAAAATTAGATAAGCTAAAAAATTGTGAATATTTCGGATTGGACTAAAAAAATGGAGTGAACAAATTGGATATGTTCATGTACTTTAAAAAAATTACCATTTGCAATTATTGTGGGGATGCAATAAAGCATGCGAACAATATTTTTACATCATGAATCGGCAACATTGAGGGTCTTAATTGATACATTTATTGTCTCTTACTCCATTGTCACAACACAAAACATACAATAATTTTATGGGTTGGTATTGCGTCCACAACATGTGGACACTTAAAAGGTGCACACGCAGCTTTTAATAGTTTAGAGTGAACCATGATCATCCAAGGGCTAATTAATGAATTGCATTTTTATTTTAAATTTTTTATTTAAAATAATATTAATATGGAATTTTAGTTTTAGGTTCAGTTTTCTGAGTAAGATTGAATAAAATTACTAGAAAAATATTTTGAATAAAAAATAATACACTTATAATCCAAAATCCAAATAAGTATTCTATTTAAATAAAAAATAAAATATAAAACTAATTTTCTGTCGTTGGATATGGCCATTTGAGAATAGGATATTTTTCCTAATTTTATTTGGAGCATCTATATAAGGAAGTAATAAAAAAAGCTTACTTGTACCAAGCAAAAAAGTGTAAGCGATACCTATATATTCAAACCTCCCCTAATAATTCCCAATTGCCTAAATCTTTAATTGTGACCTAATCACGCTATATTCTTCTTGCCAATAATGCTCGTGTTTAAAGAAAAATGGATTATTCAGTGCGTTATTGTTTCTTTAATTACAACTTTTGGGGAAAATACAATTGTTTTGTGAACCTGTTTACGTAAAATACGTTTGTAATTATTTTATTAAAATACAATCTTTTTAGGGTAATATGTTTTTTTTTTTAAAATACTTTGGTAAAAATATTTATGAAAATTTTTGTTTAATCAAGAATCTTAATTTAATCTCATGCTAGTACACTTATCAAAACCAAAATTCCAGATTTCAAATAAACAAAGATAAAGAGAAATTTCAAGATTTATCCATCAGATAAATGAGGACAGTAATATAAGAAAGAAGTTTATTTGAAAATCTTTTTTGAAAATAGGTAAAATATGCATTTATATTACTTCTATTGAAAAAGAACGATTTTTTGAAAATCTTTTGAAAAACTCAGAGTTTTTACGTATTTAGAAAAAAAAAAAAATTTAAAAAAAATACCGTGTTTTAATTGGAGACTTGATAAGTATGTTATAGAGAAGTTGCATTACATTGTTCTCTATAATCTTACATCTTTTTTATATTGTGTTCTTATTACAGTGTGTTAAAAAAAATAAACACAGTGAAGGGGTTTTACAATAAGAATAGGGAAATTTACACAAAACCCATGAGAGAGGTATTATTCAACATTTTACACATTGTTTTCAAATTATGAGCAATTATATTTTGATGGATATTCGAAATCAAATAAAACAATATGAGCAAAAAGTTAATTGTTGATCTCTGTTTTTTGATAAATTTCCCATAAGAATATAATTTTGCTTGAAATATAGTAAAAAAGGGCCATGGTAATGTGTCTACGCATTTTTGCGAGACGAAGTTCAGTAGTTTGAACCCTTTAGCTCTCTCACCCAAACCAATGTGTCTATTACTAAGCTGAAATGTAAGAATACAAATAGCATGAAAATGTAGTACACATTAAACATATTCAATTCAGCCTTGTTTTTGTTATTCTTTAATGATAAATAAGCTTTGAAAACTCTTTTTACCCCACAACCATGCATCCTAAAAATCTTGAAGCTATCATTTTCTAAATAAAAGATAAACGGTCGAAAGAGAATAAAAGTTTTTTTTTTTGGATAATTCAGTGGGGATGACATGCCCCTACCCATTTCTTCATTAGATTAGGGAGTTACGTTTTGAAGGTGTTAGCAATAGGAATGGACACCACAATGTAGTAACTAGTGTGGGAATGCTACTAATAATGTTGGTATAAAAATAAAATGTGTAATTTTCAGTTGTCTTTTATTGTCATTTTATATTTGTGTATGGATAATATGCTCTATATTAAATTTGTATTTCTATTTTAACCCTTTCAGGGTTTCATTCCTGGTTAATGAGAATTGATCAAGAGAACACTCTCTCTAATTATATTCTATTTTAACCTTTTTAGGGTTTCATTCCTGGTTAATGAGAATTGATCAAGAGAACACTCTCTCTAATTGTTCTTGAGCTCTTCATCTTCTCTAAATCTAACATGGTATCAGAGCCAGAAAGATCCGATCATCTCTTTTATGTTGCTGCTTACAAATCACCATTTTTGTGAAGGACAATAATCAAATAAATTTTAATCTCCATCTTTTGTTTTATTTTACCTAATTTTCGTTAGTAATCGATCTCTCAAATTTTCATTAAAAATTTTCATAGCACATTTGCAAGTTCCGTTTGCATTTACAAATTTGAATTCGTTACATCCATCTACAAGTTTCCTTTTCAAATTCATTGCATCTATCACTAATTTGCAAAGTAGAAGTTTTTTTTTTTTCGGAAGAGTTGGTAACCAACCACTCAACCTACGTTTCATCCTATTATCTCTTTCCATCTCGACTTTCATTGCACCTGCAATTTCCGCATCCGCAATTTCGTTCAACCTGGAATTTCATACTATTTTCTCTTTCGATCTAAACTGTCTTTGCATCTATACTTTCGTCCTATTCTCTTTCTCTATCTTAAACTTTCCAATCATCAATTTTATTTATTTATTTATATTAATCATAAAAAGTGGCCGATTAGGCCTTCTCTCTTTAAAATTGAAACTGCGTCCCATTCTCTCTCGCTAACTAAATTTTCCTATAATCAATTTTATTTTTTATTTATTTTTATTAATCGTAAAAAGTGGCCAATTAGGCCTTCCTCTCTCTAAAGGTGAAACTCGAGCATGGTTTGTGAAGCTATCCTTATGAGCTTCAAATCAATAGAGAGAATTCAAAGCTTCGAGTAATTGATTGCTAAAAATAAATAAATTTGGTGCATCTTGGCCGATATTTTCGTGTTCTAGTGGCTTTGTTGTTGTGTTATTTTATCCTCTTGCAACCTCGTGTACTTCCTGTCAGCTATACCTTTTATCATCATAGAATCCAAGAATGATACAGATAGTGCTACTATTTATGTGCGTCTTGATGGAAAGAACTACTGCTTGTGGTCTTTCCAAATGCGACGTTTTCTCATGGGATGGAAGTTATTGGGATATATTGATGGTTCTATTCTCCAACCTAAGGATGAGAATGGGCTTAGTGATTGGCTTGCCATACATAACTCTATTCTGACATGGATTATGAACTTACTGATCCCAAAATTGGGCGCAACCTCATATATCAACCTAGTGCCAAAGCAATATGGGATTATTTATAGAAAATTTATTCTCAAACAAACACTACCCATCTTTATACCCTTGAACAGAAGAGCATGAAGACACAATAAGGAGACTTATTAATTTAAGATTATTTCAATACTCTATCAGGCATATGGAATGAGATGGACTCGATGGCGTCAGAGCCTCCCACTGAAGCTGTTAATAAAGCATGAAATCGATCTCGTTTATTTCATTTCCTTATGGCGTTGTGATTAGATGTAATAATCCTAAAATTTCAAAAAAAAAAAAAAAAAAAACAAGAGAAAAGAAACTTTTAATAAGTGAGGGTCCATATGAGCATGTATCTTCAAAAGCTCTTAGTTTAAGCTTTTTCCTTTCTTTTACCACGTCCTTAGTTGACGTGGGCCTTAATCGTTTCTCGCATAATATTATGGTAGCACCTCATGTATGAGGTGGAGCCTAATAAAATAATATAACAATATATTATAAGAATTTAAATAGGAGAGGTAAGGACTCCCACCTTAGAAAATTTTGAGATATCTCTCTCTATAGTTGAAACGCAGTGAGCTCTTTCTCTCTCTAGCCGAATTTTTATCGGAGCTCCCTCTCAAATATTTTAGGTAAGTGGCTTCATTGTCTCGAAAAATAATCCATTCTTTTTGAAAATAAGATGAAATAATTACTTTTGCTTATTATCATGAATTTTAGGCGTGATAAATTTTACGCGCACGACCTCATTATTTTAAAAAAATAATCTTTTTAATAAAATTGTGATATTTTATCTATGTTAAAAATTTTAAATGCTGTAAATTTTTAGAAATAAATTTATTTATTTTTCTTATCCATTGTTAGAAAATTTTAGATACTGTAAAATTATTAAAAATAAATGTCATATTTCTGCTTTTAGTAAAATTGTGATATTTCTTTCTACTGTTTTCGAATATTTAGACATTGTAAATTTCATGTGCAAATGACTGCCTTATTATTTGAAAACTGATATTTTTGCATTTGATTATAGCATTGTCTGTGAAATGTTCATTTACGAATTGACATCCCATAAATTGTGATAATTCTGTATTCGTGAATTTCTATAAGAGCTTTTTCTATCTATATTAGATTGGCAATTATGCTAGAATGTCTTTACGAACTGCTACCTTTCTTCATTTTAGCCCAAATATTTGACTGGTTATTTTAGAAATGTTATTGAAAGTGATTGTTATTAATGGTTTCAGTGAAATTCATATTAATAATTTAAGTGATATGTTGAGTATATGATATTGCTGCTTTCGAATGTTTAAAGAGATTTAAAAATACTTTAAGTATGCAAGTGGACTCATCCGGTTCGCCGGTGAAGGATAAGTGGACCTTTCTGAGACGCCGGTAGGGATTAAATGGACTCATCCAGTACGCCGGTGAGGTATAACTAGACCTATCTGAGACGTCGATAGAGATTAAGTGGACCCATCAGGACATTGATGGGGTATATAGGTGACCTACTTGGAACGCCAGTAGGGTAAGTTGTGAAATCCTTTGAATTATGCATTGTCGTTAAAATGTTATACGCATTTCAATTATTCGAATTATACTTAATTATACAATTTTTTTTTTAAAGTGAAATTGTTAATGCATTTCTGTTAATAGATCTCCTTTTTGAAAATATTAATATCTTTCAATCATGATTATTTTTAGGATTATAATGATCACTTACTGAGTAGCCAAACTCATAAAATTTTGGTAAACATTTTTTCAGGATAACTGCGGTTTCATTTTGAGTGCTCGTCAGGATCAACTTTGGAAGATACTGTAGTTGTGCTTAAACTTTCATTTGTTACTTTGTAAGAATTCGCCACTGTAAATTTGTCCTATCAATGAGATGTATATATGTTTTGACTGTCACATCTCAGGAATATCAGTATTGTAAATTCTTGGGCCGTGACAATTATGTTATCAGAGCAATAGGTTTAAGATTCTTAGGAAATTTAAAAGAATGTACTTAAAATCACATTTATAGCGTGTACAAACTGGGACGAAGTCAAGATCCAGAATAGTTGAAGCTAATATGGAAGGAATTCACAAAGCCTTGGAAAATATGGTTGCTCTAATACAACATCAGATGGAAAACAACAATCCACCCAGGCAGTCAGTTACGGGAAATGGTGAGAGTAATATAGAACAATTTAAGAAATTGAACCCACCTTCTTTCAAGGGTGTTGTAAACCCACTGGAAGCCGAGGGATGGATTATGCAATTAGAGAAAATATTCGAGGTAATGGAATGTCCTGATGATAAGAAAGTGGCCTTGGCAGTCTTTATGTTAGAAGGTAAAGCACAACACTGGTAGCGAATGGCAAAAGGAGTATTGGTCAAAGAAAATAAACCATTGACTTGGGAAGTATTTTTAGAGGCATTTAATGAAAAATATTTCCCAGATTTTATTCGAGACCAAAAAGAAATGGAATTTCTGGAATTAATCCAAGGAAACCGGACAGTAGCACAGTATGAGGCCAAGTTTACTGAATTGG
>NW_006499436.1:2593729-2677624 GCF_000471905.2 Amborella trichopoda
ATTTTTCCTACTTTCATCATGCTTAGTTTAACTGTGTTTCATCAAAATTAAAAAGATACAAAAATTTAAAAAAGAAAAGAAATACATTAGGTTTGCTTACCCCTCCAAACCTATACTCACTCTTGGTCCGAGCCGAGACTCGTGCACCATCTAGTTTAGATCTTAGTCTAGGTTTTAGCATAGGTCTAAGCATAGAGTTTCCTCTAGAGCTATACTAGGCTTACCTTAGTTCAGAGTTTGAACCAAAATCCATTGAGTCTAGCAAGTCTAGGTTCTAGTCTAGTCTTAGCCTAGGTCTTAGTTAGGGTTTTTGCCCCTAGAGTCAGTCTAGGTCTACACTAAGATGTCGAGTCTAGATCTCACCGAGTCTAGGAATCATGACCCAAGATCATAGCAGAGCAAGGTCCAACCCTATGACCCTAGCTCAGTCTGGATCTAGAGAACCTAGTCAATCCGAGAGGCACAGTTACAATCCCTCACAAATCATCCATAACACTTGTGTCAATGAGCCGACTCACGACCCACATAGAACCAAACCTAGCTGTCTAAGTCACCTTTAGGGCCACTTTTTAGAAGTCACGAGCCAACAGGTTGATAATGTTCGTAATACCCTGAATAGTTAGGGGTTCAGGCTAGGGGTAATCCTCCAAGACATAGGGGTTAACCTCAAATCCAGTTGGCATAGCTCCGACCCAAATCTCTGAGTCAGCCGATCTCAGCCGTGTGAACCTCGATAGTCAATTAGCAACCCAACATTCCAGTCTTGACAATCAGCCAATTAGTGGGCGTGTGGGTTCACATACATCTAGGGAAAGTCTACCCAAGCAACCCATCACTAGTGAAGATCAGGGTTTTGACCTAACTCGATATAAAGACAATCCTAAAGGGCATGATTACTTTCAAGACCTCCTCAATAGAGGATACACCATCCAACACACTTAATCCATGAAAGTTAGGTCAGAAGCTCAAGCCTTAGGCCCTATCCAACATTTTGGTTCAAACTAGGATAATCCTAAGGCTGTTAGCCTACCAATCCAATCCACTACGGGCCAGAGGTCTAGTTTTAATCATCACTCGAGCCTAAGACTACCTAGAGGGTGGACTCCATCTTGCACTAGCTATGGCATTCCTTCACTCTTTCAGTCCAATGCTGAGGCAAGAGAATACCCTAACCCTAGGGATGGATCATCTAAACAAGGTCAGAGTCAGGTAGACCTAGCCACTCGAGGTCAGAGGTCTAGTCGTCATAGCAGCTTGAGTCGTCCATCCCAGTTTAGTGGTGATCCTATCCTGCAGGCCTTCTTGCGTGGTCAAGTTGTACAACCTCCGAGTAATGGGTATGCTCTAACCCAACTTAGCTCGGGTGAGTCTACAAGCCAACAATCGACACTTCAAGTTCAATCTCAGGCTCAGTCCTTAGAGCAACCCGCTACATGGGCCCAACAGCCAGTTTATATGAGCCACATACCACAAAGTCAGGTTCAATAAACCATACAACCGAGCCAGCTCACACTATAACGACGGCTCAATTCGCTCGTATGAAACACCTTCAAGACTCTTTAGAGAAAATGGGAATATGAGATTTCTCAACTCCTAAAGCTTATGTACAAGAAATTCTAAGACACCTAAAAGATCTACCAGTGGGATTTGTGATGCCACAATTCAGAAAGAAGATCGTGAGGCACACATCAATGCCTACTTATTGATGGTCCACACACTGCGAGACCGACCCAACCAACTTAAGGTCATGTTCTCGCATAGCTTATCAGAAGAACCCTTGATGTGGCACTAAATATTAATGAAGGATGACCCTCAAGCAACTCTTGACGAAATATTCAGGCAATTTTCCTTCCGTTATAGTGGAGGAAGACCAAGACCCGTCAACCTTGGTGAGTTAAGTTCCACCAAACAGAAGTCACGCGAGTCTCCTTCCCTGTTTATAACCAGATTCAGAGAGGCCGCTATACCGGTTATTAAAACTCCACTCCTTGAAGCTGCGAAGATAAGCCTGACATCAGAGAACATGACTCTAGAATATGTCACGTTCTTCAGTATGGGGCAGTCCCTTATTCATTTAATGCTATTCTTGAAAGAGTATCGCGGTATGAGCGAGCTAAGGAATATAAGGCCGCAGCTGAAAAACCCTCTCAAGAAGGAGAAGTGAACATTATCAAGATAAGAAATCCTTTTGTAAACCATTCACAGGAAAAGACTAAAATTTATTCTACCATATGAAGAATGCAGACTTTCACACCAAGGGAATTCACTCCTATTGATGAGCCTATGACCGATGTCATGACGAAGTTGCTTATGGCAAGGCTTATAGAATTACCGACAGAAGTCAAGATTCCTCCTTTCCATGGACGCGATACATTTCAATGGTGCGATTGACATCAAAACTATGCCCATAACATTGAGGAATGTCGAGCTTTTAGACATAGAGTTCAGGACCTCATTGATAATGGCACGATAAGTGTAAAAAAGAAAGAGGTTGTTGACATAGAAAAACCAGAAACTCTAGATGCTTCGATAAACAAATTTGATGTCAACCTGATTAACTCTGGAGAATCACAAGTTATGCCCAAACTCGAAGACCATCCACAAGGGACTTGGAGTACAAGAAGAAATCAACTGGAAAGTCCAGTAGATGAAGAACAAAACGAGCATAACCTTACCCAGGAGTTATTGACTAAAGATAAAAGCAGCAAGGATGATCTTAGCTCCAAGCTCATAACCGAAGAAAGGGGAAAAGAAAGAGGTATCGCATATAGAATTCCACTCTAATATACACTCCAAAAGTGGCACAAGAAATCCCCATCATCGAGAGCCACACTAGGGCATATGAACATTTCAACACGTACGTCCAAGTTAACACAATAAAGGGTTCACATGTGTGTGGCAATGAATCAAACTCACTAGAGTAATATAAACTCGAGCATAAGCTCAACCAAAGTTTTGAAGCTATGGATTCCCAAGCCCATGACGACAAGAAAAATCTTAATTCTGGGACAATAACTCGTGACGGGGCAAATGAGCAAGTGCTAAAAGGAAGCCCTTCACCCCACAACCTTGATGACCTACCTAAGAGGGATCAATATGATGAGGACCACGTGTTAGAAATTGATGTGATCTAGATCAACGAGAAGGGATCATCTTTCAAATAATGAGTTAACACCCCAAAGTCTCCCATTACGCTTCCAAACAAGGGGTCAACACCTCAAAAGAAGTTGAACCTTTGAAAATTTTAAAGGGCCCACCTGGGCCATCTTCACCAACCCACCTATATGGGATGAGGAGCCAAGCTTAAAAGATTTAACCGAGTCACCTCTCGAGGTGAACCTAGTTATAGATGATGGAGAAGCAAAGAGCTCAAATTTGACTATTCCCAAAGATTTGACATCTTCACTAGAGTTGATAAAGTTCGAACCTTTGGAAATTTTAAGGGCCACTTGGACTACCTTCACAAGATTTTTTGAATGATCCATCAATCTGGTATCAAGAATTGAATATTGAAAGTCCAAGCATGTTACCTCCTTAAGAGTTAGGCTATCTAAAAGTCATTAACGACATGAGCACAACTCTGATAACCGGAGCACCACCATATCAAGAGAATTCATCATGTGAAGAACAAGTTTCCAACGGAACAGAAAACCCTGCAAGGGCAACCCCAGCAAAATATTCAATAGGGGCAAACTCCTCTTATGAAGAGGATACAATAGGGGCAACTAATGAGATTGAACCCTTTTTTGTTGACTCCCAACATGCGGTAAGGCCATCTAATACCAACTTAATCACTCTTCTGGTGAGAGAGTCTCACTTACGCTCGAGCACTGAGTAGGAGCCTACTACGGAGTTAACCTCCGAAAAGCAATTTGAAATTTGCAATGAAAAAGATTATCAAAAAGGAGTTGGGCGATCACCACCCCTTTCAAATAACCAAATGAGGCATTCATGGCTCATATTTCAAAAGGCATTAACGCCTAATGTGTAACATAAAATACTCCATTAACAGGAAAACCATTATGAGCCTATCCGTCTATACAGAAGACTGAGGGATTAGGAAATTGCGAGTGATTTGTAGTCTCAAAATCAATGTTCAAGTGGAGTAGTTTAAAGGAAAAATTCAACAGAAACTCAGCAACCATTGTCAAAGAGATTTTGGATGCCAACCTGGGTTTAGGGAAATCAGAGGAAGATCGATATTTGAACCTCCCTGCCACTTGGAAGAGGGAAATATGATCAAATTCTTATATGATCTTAATGTGAGTTGCTAAAAAAAAAATAGGGGCACCTTTTGACTCTTCTTCTTCCTCTCCCTCTTCCTTTGTCACTGTTTTTTTCTTCAAAAAAGAAAAATAAAATCCGCTGGGTTGAAAATCCGAAAGGAACCCCAAGCGTTGGAAAAAAGGCTACTGGGCTGAACACCTGAAACAGGCCTCGGAGGTATAAAAAGAAAATAAATCCGTTGAGCTGAAAATCCGAAAGGAACCCCAACTACCAGGTTGAATACCCGAAGGGGACCCCGAGGCGATGAAAAAGAAGAAGTTCTCTCCTTCCTTCTACTCTCCTAAGTCTTTTCTCTCTAAATATCTTCTCTTCCTCCCCCTGAGTCAAAGTGATGTTAAAAAAAAAATCAATAAACATTAGTCTGATGGAACATTGTTAAGAACCTAGATTGTCTGAAACTTCGAAAGGTGAGTGGTGGAGGAATGAAATCGGAAATCCACAAAGATTCTGAACACCCAGGGGCGGTATCCTGTATCTTCAAGATTCTGTTTCTCTCGAAACTCTAGAGAACTCTCCTTGAATTGTAATACGAGAGCTGAGGTTGAAAGATAAAGAAATACTTGATGATTCCTCGTCCCGAAGATTCAAGCAAGGATACGATACGCTCATATAGGGACCACCAAAGGGGCCACATGTGGAGAAACTGTAAGGCCATCCCTTTTAAAAGCGGTTTTTCAATCTGATTGTTAAAACCCTCTATTTTCAAAACCCTTTTAAAAAGGACTGGTTATGTGCCTTGATCTCGCCCTCAAGATCATGATGATCGGGAGGCACATGTCTCGAGTTTCAAGGAAACCCAAGACTTTGAGATCGCTCTCTCGGGAACTTCGTTCTAGAACAAGGGCAGATATTACCAACCGATGAGAGAGAAATTTAAGGTGGGTTCGGGATTTACTCGGGTTGGCTCGCGTGGGCACCCTCTTAGATCACGAAGAAAGCCCCCCAGTCATAAATTTGGTTCGGAATCATCCCCCTTGGCTTGTATTCTCTTGTTTTCTACAATCACACATATATGACAAATATTATAAGACAGGTGGGTCGACAGACCTTATTTTGCTTTCAAGTGAACGTACAAAAGTGTGCATATTCAAAAAGAAGAAGAGAATAATGAGAGAAGAAAGATGGGGGAGAGAAGAATTTGATAGGCGGGGAGATCAACACAATGACTGAGCTGGTAGGTAATTGGCCTAACGTGGCAGTAAAATGAGCTCGATAACTAAGACCAGCTCAACAGAATTACTATTAGACGTCGATACTGATACTGACTAGCTAGACATGATAGTTAGTCAATCATGGCAATAAAATGGGCACATTAATTCTAGCACAACAACATTATGGCTAGATGACAAGACTACCAAGGAAGGCTAATCTCGACCTCTCTTAATCAAACGAAAGAACAACAGAAAGAATGGAGATCGTAGAGAAAGAATAAGGAATAGGATAAGAGAAGAAGAAGAGAATAAAAAAAGGAGAGGAAGAGAAAGAAAGGAGGGGAAAAGCATGAGAGAAGAGAGAAGGAAGGAGCAAAGATACATATGGCAACAAGAGGAGAAGAAAGAAAATTTGGTCGGCGATATGTCTCTACCGGCTATGACGAGTTAGGAGAAGAAGGTGAAGGCACAGGCGGCAATGTGCTCCCGCCAATGTGACAGAAGAGATAGAAAGAAGGGAACACAAACGACGCTTGACCTTCGCCGGCTGTGGCGGGGGAAGAGGCATGATAGCATGCATGCGGCATTAAGCTTCGCCAATTGTGTTAAACAAAGAAGAAAGAGAAGATACAGGCGACGCTAAGCATCGCCAGTTGTGTTAAGAGAAGATGAGAAATAAGACACATGTTGCACTTAGCTTCGCCAGCTGTGTTAGAAAAAGAGAAGAGATAAGACACATATGGTGCTAAGCATCGTCGGCTATATTTAAGAAAAGAGGAGAGAGAAGGACACAGGCAACGCTAAGCATCGTTGGTTGTGTTTAGGAAAAGAGGAGAGAGAAAGACATAGGTGGTGCTAAGCATCACCAGTTGTGTTAGAAGGAGAGGAAAGAGAAGGACAGAGGCGACGCCAGGCATCGCCAGCTGTGTTTAAGAAAAGAGGAAAGAGAAAGCGAGATAGAGACAAGAAGAGAGAGAAAAAGAAAGATAGAGATGAGAAGAAGAGAGAGATATAGATGAGAAGAGGAGAGAGATAAAGATGAGAAGAAGAGAGAGATAGAGATGACAAGAGGAGAGAGAGATAGAGAGGAGAAGAAGAGAGAGAAAGAGAAAGAGGAGAGAGAAAGTTACCTTATCGAGGGGTACCTGCCCTCTTATTCTCTCTCCTCTCTCTCTCTCTCTCCAAGACACACCCACGAACTTAAGCAAGAATGAAAATTTTTATTGACTGATGGAAGAAATGAATCGAAGGTCCTTTATAATTGGCTTTGCATGTTTATATAGAATTGGGCCCAAACATGGGTGGACGTAAAAAAACTACCTAAAATTGACGATAATTACAATTTAATTGAATTAAAAGAAATTATAAAAATGGGTGCAAAAGGATTGTTTTGCCCCTGCCTAACAATGTGTGAAATTCCAGAACAGTTCATGCTGCTGCCCGAGAACTTACGTGATCTTCCATGACTGATCCGGGGTTGCTCTAATGATCGAAAGATGATTGTTTTCTTGTAGGGCTCGGCACGATGATCGATTTGATACAAACTGCGAATCATGAATTATGTTTTTGAGCCATGATCATGAGACTTGAACTTTAGATGAATCTTGAAAACTTTGGATCGATAGTGCACTCGTTCCTCGATGTTTTTCTGTTGTTTCTTCGATGAACCACATTAAGCATGCCATTATGATCACATTGCAACAGGCACGACTCGATTTCATGTCCAGATGAAGATTTTTTCGTCTTGAGTTTTTAGCTGGAATCTTAAAATTTGGTGGCTGGAATTTACAGCAACTTCAACGCCTCTGTGTGTGAAATCCAACCGTTCATCATATGCGAGGTTCGGACCAGAGATAGCCTTGGACCTTAGACACATAATGCAATTGGTTTCGTTCGATCATGTACGCGAGCATCGTGATTTGGCCACCAGAGTGAGGTGTGCTGCTGCTGAATTTTTTGCAATTTTCTTTACGAATCAGCAACTTCTGCCTAATTTTTCTCTCTGCTCGGGGCGTACCACATATCAAAACGCTCGTCTTACCGAGACGAACACGCTCACCAAATTTGAGCACAATCTAACCCGGATCGAGTGAGATATAGGCCCTAAAAGTCATTGCATGTGACTATGAAAATAACTACCTTTAATGGTATTTTTGGTACAGGATGACCGCACGAGAATAGTGTGGCATACCCCTTTTCGGTATTCTACCCATAACTTTGTCTTGGAGTGCCCGATTAACCCAAAACTTGACCCATAGGGGTTTCCGACCGTGCCCGACCCAATGTGGTTGTCTCAGCCGTTTGATGGACCTAAAATATAGTTCTAGTTACAGGGTCCATTTCAGGGTGCTAGAGGCCCATTTTTTCGAAATTATTTCTTTATGTTTACTGCCTTAGACATATCTGATCGCGATAAAACTTGGTAGGTGGCCTTTTGGAGTGCTGATGAAGATCTTTGACCAGTTTTGGGGCCATTTTGAGACTGTCAAAATTTTCATTGTTTTGTAGGTCCTCTTTATTCCACCTCAGGGACCAAGGCACTGAAAAATGCGTTCAAACAGCATGCCCTGCAGAATATTGTGCTTCGAGAGAAGCGAAAATGACAACATTCAAAAAATTTCCTTCGACTTTATTACTTTTTTCTTCTTAGCCACAAGACCACGTGAACGCCGAGGAGATTTACCCAATGGTACATTGTTCGCAGGTCCGTCCGTGGAGACTTTAGGGGGGAAAGAGAATTTTTTGAGGGATCTTATCGAAGTCCTTACCCTCGTGTGGATTGTTTATTATTTTGAAGCTAAGGATTTTCTATGGACCTCGTTAGTCAGAATCAGGCCCGTCTGGTAATGAGTGCCATGTTGAAGGGCATAGTTCCCATTTGGTCTGGGTTTTTTTTTGTCTTGGATAGATAACAAAAGAGCCTTTGGTTGGCGCTCGTCTACGTCGTGCACTAGTTGTTCCTTGGCTGGTAGGGTACCTCAGTTTATCGAGGTGACCAGCTTTGAGTATAACCCCTACCCACTATTAGCAGATCGTTACATAACAGGTCTAAAGTTATGGCTGACTTAGCCTTCTCACGGCATCTTTTTGGTTTGTCAAAATGATTTCCTTGATTGTTTTCTGAAGAGCCTTTGGTTGGCGTTGTTTGCTGTTACACCAAGTTTGATTTTAACAGTCAGGATACCTCTGTGGGCCCCGTCTACCGGGTCCAGTCTGAGGCATTTTGTTAGTCAGCCTTGAAAGTCTAAGCCTGTCGACTAGAGGAAATTATGGCGAGGCAGACTGAAGTCTCTGGCAGGTTCGCCCTGGTTTTGTCAATTTCTTACCTTCGTAGTGGTCTCTAGCATTTTTAGAGTGTGTTTGTGACCTCGTGTGAATAGTGCTCTTCTTCATGAGACTTGTCTTGCTTTCTTGATAAATTTTCTATCATTCGAGTCTGTGTAACTCACCGACATCTCACGCCGAAAACCCTAAGAAGAAAAATGCCCTAGGTGGATGAGCTCGGTGAGCGCAATGACTTGGAGGGATAGTTAGTGTGCCTTTTGACCACGTGACCTCAGGAAGAAATTTAAAATGTATGCTTTATCTTTAACGTTCAACTGCCCCTCGAAGGACAGGAAATGCCAAAGTATCTACTTCTTTACTACTCACCTATCCCTCCAAGGACATGGAGTGCCAAAGAGGGGCAACTGTAGACACCTCATTTTAAATATGACAAATTCTATGGTTTTTTGAACCCTTAAGACCACATTATCCTAGTAGACCCAATTTAATTACCCCAAACTATACAAATCCTATTCCAATTTGAAGTAGACCCCAAGAGCTTTCCAACGGTCTAAGAAACGCCTGAATCGGACATACGGATAAAAAGATATAATAAATAACAATTTAGTCCATATGAAACCTAACTGTCGGGCTGCGGGCCGGGCTGTAACAGGCCCAGATGAGGGCTGATGATGCAGTCAATGCATCTGATGATGCAGTAAACACGTTTTGTTTAATTAAATAAGGCTAAAACTTCAAGATAAATCCAATTTTTTTTAAAAAAACTTCAAACAATTTAGAAAAAAGCACCAATTGAATCTTATAAATACCCCCTCTCTTTAACCCAAAAAGAGAGAGAACAAGAGACAAAAAAAGTCCTTAGAAATTCTCAAAATTAGGAGAATTACCCAAAAAGCCAAAAATAGGAAAAACCCTTAGAAAATTCCTAAAAATTTAGAAAAAATCCCAAAAAATTCAAAAAAAATAGAGAAAATCTCATAATTCATATTCAACCTTTGGAGATCACAAAACCCTTAGAAAACTAAAGAAATTCTCCTCCAGACCCTGAGAAAGACCGACAGCTTTAGAAAAATCTCTAGATTGAAAACCCTAGAGAAGAAAGAAACCCTAACCTCTTGAAGTCTAACCCCCAAGACTGAGAAAACCTAGACCTAGGGCACAAAAACCGTAGATCAAACCTAGAGTTAGGGCACAACAGCCCTAGATCTAACCCTTTACACCAGAGATCTGTTGGTTAACATCTGAATCAAAAGAGGCAAAGAGGACGGTTCTGATACGGGCAAGCGCTCGAAGGCTCGAAAATCTCGAGCCATCCAGTGGTTAGCTCACACCATACTCATTCTCCTGCAAACATTACTAATCTATTGTTTTATGAACCATCTTGTTATTTTCACGCATCTAACCTCCAATGCGGGAGCATAGCTATGAATGAGAAAATTGTAACTTGAGAGGTAAATCACGCTCGGGATTTGGTCACATTGCCTCCAGATAAGCATATCATTAGTAGTAAATGGTTTATAAAGTCAAGTTACGCTAATGACATCTTTGATCGGCACAAGGCCCGATTAGTTGTTCAAGGTTATGCTCAGGAGCATGACATTGATTATGATGAAACTTTTGCTCCTGTTATTAAGATGACAACTATTCGTACTCTTATTGCACTTGCATCTATTCGTGAGTGACCCATATGGCATATGGATGTAAAATATGCATTCCTTAATAACGAACTTTAAGAAGAAGCTTACATATGCCAACCACCTGGGTTTGCTTATCAAAATAAATCTTTGGTTTATCAACTTCATAAGGCAATTACGGTATCAAACAAGCTCCATGTGCGTGGTTTAAGCGTTTTCGGGCTGTTATTCTTACAACAGGCTTCATTCAAAGTAAACATGATAAGTCAATGTTTATTCGTACCACAAAGCATGGTATTTGTGTTATTTTATTACATGTTGATGATATTCTTATTTCTGTTAATGATTTCACTTCCATCAAGGATGTGAAGCTACGATTGCAAGAATACTTTCAAATGAAGGACCTTAGGGAAGCGTCTGATTTTCTTGGCCTTGAGATCTCTTGCTCTAAACGTGGTATTTATATCTATCAACAGAAGTATGCACTTGATCTTGTTTCTAGTATTCAATTGAATGATGTGAAAGTTGTTGATACACCCATCGAACTCAATGTTAAACTTTCTGTACATGTTGGAGATCCTCTCCTTGAGCCTACTATGTATTGCAAACTTGTAGGCTTCCTCATCTATCTCACTATGACTCGTTTAGATATTGCATATATTGTCCATATTGTGAGCCAATTTATTTCAGATCCTCGATGACCACACCTATCCTCAATTCACCGAATTCTATGCTATTTTGAGTTACTTTTATTCGTGGGTTATTCTTTGACTCCACATCCTCGTTAGATCTTAATGCATATGATGATGCCGTTTAGGCAGGTGATCCAGACACTTGCCACTCTAATACAAGGATATTGTGTGTTTCTTGGATCATTATTACATCATAGAAGAATAGGAAACAAGACACTGTCTCTAAGTTAAGCACTAAAGCTGAGCATCATGTTATGTCCTCTGTTGCTAATGAGATTGTTTGGGTTCGTGCTCTTTTCAATGAGTTGGGTATCCCTATTTCAAATCCCATACCTTTATATGGAGATAACCAAAGTACAATTAAGATTGCATCTAATCTAGTTTTTCATGAGCGAACAAAATGTATTAATGTAGATTGCCATTATGTTTGTTATCACTATCTTGATGGTACATTATCTCTCCCTTATATTTCTTTTGTTGTGTAAAAGGTTGATATTTTCACCAAACCCGTTACTCCGAACCATCATGATTTTCTAGTGGACAGGCTAATGCTTTATTCATGTCCGCATTGGCTTGAATGGGGTAAGAAAATGTATCATTTTCAGTTGTCTTTTATCGTCATTTCATATTTATATAGGGATAATGTGGTCTACACTAAATTTATTTGTATATAAACCCTTTGAGGGTTTCATTTTTTGTTAATGAAAATTGATCAAGATTGTTTATCTCTCTAACTGTTCTTGAACTCTTCATCTTCTCTAAATCTAACAGCTACCATCACAACCCCAACCTTTTTACTTAAGGAGAATAAAACCTACTACATAAAAAAAAACATATCTTATTGTAAAATATCAATATTTATGCTTTTACCCACATATGGAACATAATAAAATTTTCTTCCATACAAGTCAATATATTTGTTATTTTCTTTTTCACACATAAAATGGGTGAATATCCCAAGAAAGATAAGAAGACTTTTCCATTTTGCTAATGTGCGTTTAACTGCTGACAGATAGTGAACGCAATGAACATGAGAGAAAAACGAAAAAAACTTTATTGTGTGGGTGGGGTAGAGAGAGAGAGGGGTAGGGAGTGAGAGAGAGAGAGTGTTAAAAGACTTCAAATTTCGTAATATATGTTAAAATAAAAATATTATCAAAGGGGAAAAAACTACTAACGAGATAGACATTGTACCTAAGCTGTATAAATAGGTAGTTATTGCTCTAAAATCTCTATATAAAATACTTAATCCCGGAACTGATTCACAATACATTTTTACCAAGTTCACAAACGGAAAAAAGCATGAACTATATAAATGTATATGTATGTGTGTGTGGTGAGAGAGAGAGAATTGGATGCACTTTTAGGGATATTTAACCCACCTTCAACTTAAAGCTTCAAAACTCACATGAGTGCTTTGGACATAGCCGATAGAAGCTTGGTCCCATTTTTTACATGATTTTCCACGCTTAAGGGCATTTATCTTTTAAAAAGGTGTCGTATATTTTGTTATTTTTTATTATGTAATTAAAAAGATTATTTAATGTTTTGGAGAGAGAGGGAGGACCACTCTTACTTATGTATTTCTATATACTTACTAGAAGTGTATATCTGACAATCTCCTCTCTCTTTCCTTTCACCTTTGGTACCCATCTCTTAATCTTTTTTTTAATGTTAATTTTGTACCCATCTCTTAAAAGAGATATATATGCTCCCTCTCAAATTCTGTTTAAATTCTCTCTTGTCAAATTCTTTCCTAATCTCTCTCTCAGATGACATTATCTCTCTCTTTAAAATACTCAAGGGGAAACCAATCTATCTTACTCACTATTTACCTACACACACATCTCTACCTCTCTCTAGATCTCCAAAGGTCACATTCAAGACTATTATTTCTCGTTCTATTTAGCATACGACTCCTTAATGCTCTCTATATAGAAGAAAAATAATTACCACTAACTTATAATAACTATAACTTTGTTATTTTTAATATAATTGCATAGTCACTAGTGAATTTATGTGTGATGCACGTTGATATGTAATAGGAGATAGAAGAATAACAAATTATTCAAAGAGCATAGTATTTACAATCATCTACATATAATAAATGGTACTAGAAACTACAGTTGATAAATAAAGTTTATTCAAGTTTATTTTAAATTATATTTAATAGCTGGAGCATTCTGCATACATCATTAGCTAATTAAATTTTAGGAAGCACTGCCTTCAATAAATTTGATTTGCTAGTTTTATTTTATTTTTTAGGGAGCGTGTATATTTGAACATAAGAACGTATACCGTGCTCCAAGGGATCAAAATGTACATTTGATCAGTCAGCCAAACATTCATTCATTTAGGATCTCAAATTTTTAGATTCATTATAGAATGAATTTTGAATTTCTATACACCTATATCTGAATTGAACAGTATGAGCTCATTCCAAGGCACTTCATTTTTTTTAAAGTTTCGCAGTGTATTATTTTTTCCCTTTTTATTTTTGTATGAGTCTGTATTCAATCCTGGGACCCGGTCTTTTATGGCACTTCCAACCTAGTGTTTCTCCCAAAGGACACACTTTCTTTCGCAAAAGCACTTAGAATATACCTTATAGATGCTTATAATGTATTACTGGAGAGCATATTGTATACTTACGCTGATATACTGTATACTTAAGGCTGATAAAAAATCGCTTGAAAGTATTGGGATAAAACTCACTTGAAAGTATTGGGATTATATACCTTGAAAACATTTACCTTTGATACAAGGTGGTCACAATTATTTACAACTATCGTAGGTAAAATTTGATAGCTTGGATGTCTCACCAAGTTTGAGAAAATTTCTTTTGAAGTTTGAGTTTGGTCAATAGAATAACTGCAGCCACCCAATTTCACATCCAATGGTCAAGATTAATGTGACCACCTTGTACCAGAGGTAAATGGTCTCATTCTATATTTCCCCAAAACTATTATATGATTTGTAATTTTGAAGATCCACTATTTTTCTAGATAAAATTTTATAGATCCTCCTAAAAGCATGTGAGTAATTAAAAAATAAAATAAAACTAGAATGTCTTTCTGAAAAGGAAAATGATTTTATAAGCTGCAACCCTATCCAAATAATTAAAGCCTCTACTCATAGCTCATCGAAAATTACAATTCAAGCATCGGAAAACCTTTACATGGATAATCTCGGATTGAAAATTATGGTCGTGAAAAAAATTACGATTTTAAGCTCTAGGAATAATGTATATCTATAATACATTATCTAGACCGTTCATTTTACCCTAAAAATAAGTGTTCATAGATCTATAAGATATGTACTATGTTTTAAGTTTCAAAAATTATTGTCAATGTTGAAAAGTTTAGATTCATCGTAGAGATATTTTGTTGCCAAAAGTGCTTTCCAAACAATAATTTGCGGTAAGGCTGTACTTTGTTTTCATAAAGCCTAAGCCTTATAGAAACTTCATCCTTCTAGTTCAAAAGTTAGATGCTCTATTCAATCTTATAAATTTTTTTTTTATGGGGCATTTACATAAGGAAAAAGTTTATATAAGGTTGCAACTTTAAAATGTAGAATTACATATGCATCTCAAAAATCCATCGAAGAATGTTGTTTTAATGTTGAAAAACCCTCTAATTGATCATCTTGACATCGAGATATATGAATTTGAAAAAGAAAAAAAAAAGATTTTGAGTCCCACAAATAGTGCATCTTGCAACACATTATCTAGACCGTCAATTTTCAGGATTTTCATATATTTATAGATCTACTTGATTTTGACAATTTTTAAGTTTAAAATTTTATAATTAGATATAAAAATAGATTTTGAGATGATCCTAAAAAAATTTTTACACCAAAATTACATATTACAAATTTTTTTGGAGGCGCGCCTTAATTGGATTGTTTAAGGTTACAACCTTATAGAAACGACACTCTTTACATAAGGGAAAAGTTTATATAGAGCCGAGGCTCTAAACAATCAAATTTGAGCCTACATAAAAAATTTCCTTTGAAGAAGTTGTTTTGATGCCCAAATATCATCAAATTGATCATCTCGACATCAAGATGCATAGACATGAGAAAAAAATGGATTTCAAGTTTTACAAATAGTATATTTTATAACGTATTTTTGGACTGTCAATTTTCAAGATTTTCAAGTTTTTATAGATCTGTCGACCTACACTATTTTTGAAGCTTTGAACTCTATAAATAAGGATGAAAATATATTTTGACGCTATCATTGAGAGTTCCAAGATTGAACCACATTTTTCGTTACTATTTGAAGGTAGGCTCTAATTTGATTGCTCAGAGCTTAGGCTCTATACAAACCGTACCCTTTACATAATGCATGTAAGTTCTATACAAACCGTACCCTGTACATAATGCATGTAAGTTTATTGATTTAATCCCAAAATTTTAAGTCTTAAATATACTCCTAAAATAGTATTTTACTCATGGGAACTTATATGTCCTGACCTTGTAATCTTTTGGCATATTTCATTGGTATTCCTGCCGCACGCAAGCTCCCTATGGTATTTTCTTAGCATGCCATAATACATTGTTGATAGCACCTTGCTTTTATTATTGAAAAATTAATTAAGGCCATTGTTTTTGGTAAAGCGAGCTACCTTCAAAACCAATTAGTATAAATTGTTGTGGTATTCGTATTGATCATTTTAATTTCAACAATTATATTTTTTTAAAAAAATAAAATTAATAAAATGACTTAAAACCCTTATATAATGTATATCTTGTAATATATTATCTTGGACTCGCACTTCCAAGTACTTACATATGGAAAGATTGTTTCATACAGGTTGTACCACATTTCTACAATATACAGTCCAAAGGTATAAAGCATCCATCTTAAAAATAGATGAAAATAAGTGGTCAATCTAAAAACAATTATAACAAACGGTTGAATGTTTTTTTAATATAATTATTATTTTAAATTTTAAATTATTTTATTTTTTCATATTCAAGATTTCCATGTTAAATATTATATATTCTTTAAAAATTAATATCATATTATATTTAAAAAATATATTTATTCGCCAGCCTGTATTTCTACAATGAAACGTGTCTTTTATAGATTTATATTATTTTAAAAACTTTAAATACTATAATTAAGATTGAAAATATATTCTGAAATTCTTTATGCATAAGGGGTGCGGTGTTTCGAGATGCAGCCGTGCTTTTTATCGTAGTGCCTCCGTCATACAGAAACCGCACCACTTTATTACCCGTCGATAGAATCCTGGCATTGATGAGGAGGGGGAGAATAAAATAAATGAAACCAAAAACCATGGTTGTGGAAACCATGGTCCCACAACCGTTATCTCTCTCTCTCTCTCTCTCTCCATAAACTTCACCTTCTCTCTCTACTCTATGTTCTTTCTCTCTCTAAGTTTTGTTTCTCTCTCTAGGCTCGAATACCTGTTTCCGTGCCCTTGATTCTTGCTCCCGAAGTTTTCAGACTTCACGCGACATTTTCCCCCTTCCATCTGGAATTCTCTCTCTCTTCTCTTCTCTCTCTAACCTCCTCCAAGTTTCAGAGCAGGAGCTCCTTCATTTCTCTCTCTCTGTCTCTCCCTCCTGTGTCCTCGTGAACTACTGGAAATGGACGAGACAGCCCTAGGCTTAAGGGCCTCTGCTAATGCTTTCTTATCACAATACGAGCCTTTGACCCTCGTCCTTACCCCCGTAGTGGGGCTATTGGTTGCAATTCTTCTTCATTTTATCATTCATTTCTTACTTGAAAATGGGATAAAGCGATCATTCGTGGGACTGATAATGGGAGCTGTTAAGTAAGCCTAACATATTCCAAACTAAAAATGTACATTTTTCTCTGATATTGATTTCAGGAGTTCGTCGTTTTGGTGTTTGTGCTTATTAGATGGTCAACTTTTTGTGCAGGTTGGTTCCTGGTGTAAACAAGTATATTGAAGGGGAGAAACAAAAGGTTAGGCTGAAATGTTTTGGCTTTTTGATTGGCATAACTAGTGTTTATGAATTCGGAAAATTGTTCGCGTTTATGGGTTTTAAACAATTTTCGATGGCCTGTTAGTTAGGGTGTGTTTGACGCATGGAGTTTTTAGGAGCGAAAGGGACTCTCCCACAAATTATGGAAGACTGCTAAAACAAAGCTGCATGGAAGGTCGCCCTTCCTCTTTACAGCTTCCACACAGTATTATCAAACATGGAAGTGGGACATTTAACTCCCACTTCCAGAAACTTCCACTGATTGAAGAAAGTAAAACGGAGTCATTTATGGCTTTGTTAACTTCTAATTGAGAAATCGAGAGCTGATTATTACGATGGCGTGTTAGCTTCTTAATGGGCCCTGTAGAACTGCACAGGAAAACCGATTTCTCAATTACGGTAAACATATTAGACTTTTTTTTCCGAGATTAAAATATCTAAATACCCATATTTTTACGTTTAATTTCGACACCAAGGGTCGTAAAAGATATCTTGGGGTTGCAGATTTTAATTTGTTTTAACTTTTTTTTTTTTTAAGCCAAACAAATTTTAAAAATTTGTTTGTAACTTATTGTTTTTAGACCAAACAAATCTTAAAAAACGTTTTTTATTTCAGACCAAACAAATCTTAAAAAACATGCCTTTTCCCCGCACCTTTCTCTCTCTGTCTTTTCCATCTAAACCCTTACTCTAGCTCCTCCGTGCTCTCTTCACTTTACCATCTATATGCCCTCACTCTCTTTCCTCCCAAATACAGAGTAGGTATACGGAGAGAATGGACAGAAAGAGAGGTATTTGAAGAAGAGAGTTGTTCAGTGTTACGAGGTTATAGGGAGGAGAGGTATTTGGATAAACACAAGATAAAGAAATATTAGGATAAACAGGTATTTGGATAAATATAGGAGGAGAGAGATGCGTGAGAGGTTACCGGGAGGAAAGAGGAAGGTATTTGGATAAACATGAGTAGATAGAGGTATTTCGATAAATACTGAAGGAGAGAGAGTACAACATGCAGCAACACAGATAAAGAGAGAAGTTTGTGGTATATAAATGAAGAGAGATTGGGTTTTGAAATAACATGTCTTTTTCATATATGTTTAGGTTAAAAACAGGTTTAAAATGGCGAAAATAATTTTTGATACTCTAGGTTTATTGAGAAATAAAGATATGGAGATATTTTCCCTTATTTTTATTGGAATGGATGCTTACTATCTGATAACATATTAGATTGGCTTTCTGAGATTGTTTTTATTTATTTATTTATTTATTTTCTCTTTTCAAAGCTGTATGTTGCATTATTTCCTGATTTTGATGTCTATTCGGGTGTTATGTGTGCTTGAGGATACAGACTTTTTGTGGTGCATTCGTGCAGTTTTGTTCCAATTAGTTGGCCGTTATTTAATTCAGTTGAATAAAACACATTGGCTTAGCTACTTATCAAAGAAAAGGGAAAAACATTGGTTAGTTATTAAGTCCCTGGGTTATGTATGCTACTTGAAATTACCCTGTTTGGGCCACTTTGTGCCTTGTGTGAATGATTGAGTCTCTTAATGCCATATAGATTAGGGAACAAAGCATACGCCTGCCTAAGAAGGATATTTCACTTGATAATGAGTTATTTGTGACTTGTTCCAAAGTGGTGCAGTGAACTTGAAGAAAAATATTTTATTGGAAATAACTCCAGGTAACCTATAAAAGAACAAGAAAAAGAAAGAAATATCTCATCTCTAATTCTGCTAGGGAATATCACCCCAATGCGATGGTTTGCAAACTTGTTAATTGACTTGCTGAATTGGGTATTCTTTGTTGGATAGTTCACGAGCTCATTTCTTGTCTTGCCGAATTGAGTTTTCTTAGTTGGATCTTAACTTCTAATGTGAACTATGCTTCAAGAGCAGATTGAAATAAATTTCTATTTTTATTTGTCTTAGTGTATTGGGTTCAAGTTTGACTGAAATTAGTGGCTTGGTATGTTAGGTCAACGGGGTCCTGTGTGCTTGACATAATTTATCATTGTCACGTTGTTCTTTTTCATGGTTATATTGTGTACTTGACAAATATTAGTTTGAACCTTGATATCACAGTAAATTAAAAGGAGTTTGTTTATAACCCTTTCTGCTGTTGCTACACTGGACCTATTTTGTTCCTTACACTTTTGTAATGATTAATATCAATCAGCTCATAAGTTTCCATACTACCAAATGGTGTTAACTATTGCTTTTGTATAGTATTTCACATGTTTGATTAAAGTATCAAATCTCATGCAAGTGATTGATCCTCATTTTTGCATTTTGATAGGTAGTTGACAAGTTACAGTCTGGCATAAAATGTAAACGAGAGAGTTGGCAAACTGAACTGCCACATATTGGACTTGGGAGAGAAGTCATAGGGAGGTTGACATCTCAGAAAGAAAAAGATGTGAACTGGCAAGGCAGATGCTCTGGTACAGTGTATGTATTCTCTATTCAGCTGATGTATCCAGATTCCTTGATCATTGTCTTGTGATGCACATGTTAGTAGTGCACTTTTCTTGAGGGGAACTATACTATATCCCCTTGGTCTTTCAAAAGGTTCTACTTTGTCGAGTCATCACTCTCCATTTAGGTATGTGGTGGAGACAAGACTGGCCATTGATATCTGGTTCTGGTGTCTCCCATTCTTGTTTCATCACTGTCCATCACTTGATTAAATGGTGATGAACCGATGAACTATGTTTTTTAAGACTCTTCGAAACATAAAAATGCATTCTTTTTAATTGATATCTGGTTCTGGTGGCTCCCATTCTTGTTTCATCACTGTCCGTCACTTGATTAAATGGTGATGAACCAGTGGACTATGTTTTTTAAGACTTTTCTAAACATAAAAATGCATTCTTTTTAATTGTTGTGCAGCTACATTGGTGGGCACGAATCTGAAGGACACTTTCTTTTGACAAATGAGGCCTATTCAATGTCAGTAAGTCGCCATCGTATAAGAATATTTTGTTGCAAACCATTTTAGATTGGGAAAATACCATTAATAATGTCATGTTTATGATATACAATCACAGCCGGTGCATTAAGTTCCTTTTCTCAAGACAGATGCTGGCGATGAGATGCAGTTCTGATGAGGTATGATCACATTGGAACTATGGTTCATCTCCGAAGTTAAGTCTTGAGAATGGATAATAGGTGCCTGAATTGTGTGTTGTTATCAGGGAGTTACTTGAACATATTGAGTGCCTGTGCCCGATATACCTGGGCTGCAAACTTGAGGTGATGCAGAGTGACCTTATTTTTGCTGATGTAAGATTTATATATGTCAGTGATTCTTCAGATGATTTATTTTTTGAGATTTAATAATGCCTTCTCAATTGCATGGTTGTTTTCTTGAATTATTCTGAGCTTTCTTTGAGGGTCTGTATCCAAGTTCTTATATGCAATATAATGCTATCAGTAGATTGCTTCCAAATAGTTTTATGTTCTTAAATCCATATGAGGCTTGTGTAATAATGATGGAACTTAGTTCCTGGCTATCCTGAGTTCCAAATATTTCACTACTTTTGGTTTCGGACTTATTATTGCAATAGCAATAGTGGAAAAACTTTTAAGCTTCAAAAAAAATAGTGGAAAAACTTCCCTAATAAGGAAGTACATAGTTGGTTAGTTTAGAGAACGATGAGGGGCTGGAAAGAGGCACAACTAGCATTAGGGGCTTGACAGTAAGGGGTTTATATGCGAGATAAATATGAGTACGGCTATTTTCAACCATGCACCAGTTTGAAGTGGCAGTGGATGCCTTAGTCACCATGTTCTAGTGTTAGGGACTGGAAAGAGGCACAACTAGTATAAGTGGTTTGACATTGAGGGGTTTATATGCGAGATAAATATGGGTACGGCTATTTTCAACCATGTACCAGTTCGAACTGGCGATGGATGCCTTATTGACCATGTTCTACTGTATGTTTTCCCTTCTGATTTAGTCGGTAATTTGAAATTCATTTACTTTATACAGTTATATTTTTCTCTCAGGTTTTCACATACCAATCCATTGCATCTGGATGTTTTCCCAAGCATTGCTCAGTTTGAAGGAGAAGTAGTTGCCATGACAGCTTCTCTACTTGGCAGCAAAGAGGAGGCTTCTGGAGGTCAAGTTTGCGGTAACATGACTTCAGGAGGAACTGAAAGTATATTGCTTGCTGTTAAGACCACTCGTGATTACATGAAAATAAAAAAGGGAATAAAAAAGCCAGAGATGTGAGTTAAATTTATTTTATGTTGTTTAGATAAGTTTTTGAATTTATGTGTGAGAAAACCTTAATTGAGAAAGGAAAGTACACTATAATCCTATGAACAAATGAAGTGATTGAAGGTTATTCGGAGCCAGTGGTAATTGCCATTGTTTCATGTCCTGTGCTGGAGGCTCCCATTCTATCTCGATCTCCATCAATCCATTGGAAACTGATGCCCCTTAGACCAGAGTCTTACATATCTATTGGACTATAGTTTTCATCTTGAGAATCGTTTGATCTTCGATTGTTACTTTTCTGAGTGCAGGGTGATTCCTGAATCTGCACATTCAGCATATGACAAGGCTGCACAATATTTTAACATTAAGCTGTGGCGGGTCCCTGTAAATGAAGAATTTCAGGCAGATGTCAAGAAGATAAGGCGTTCTATTAACAAGAACACAATTATGGTAATGCATTCTGGGTCATACATGGAATTTTTTTTGATATTAGTCTTATAGGTGTGTATGGGTTTTATTTTTTTTTGATATTAGTCTTATAGGTGTGTATGGGTTTTTCTTGCGTGTATTCTTCTCGAACTGGTAATTTTTATAACTCTATATGCAAACATACTCTCTTTGATATTTGTTTATATGCCGTGACCTTATTGATTTATTGTGCTAATAGTAGAGTTTTATATGATAAGACTTCTTCTTGTATTATTTTCCTATGAGAAAGCGAACTATGTGCTTGATTGCTAGTGTCACAAATCAGGATTTTCTTGGAATATTTTAACAAGTCTTTTTTATTATAATGTCTATTAGCCCATCTTGCTCAATTGATTTTGTTGGAACGGAACCAGGGAAACTTCACTGAAGATAAATAATGTGTAGTTTTAATTGCCGTGAACTTGATTAACTGAAATATCACGTTTTGAGCACTTTTTGAGAAATAAAAAAAAAGTTGTGAATTTCAAATAGCTGAGAATTCTCTGCGGTAGATTACGTAATGAATATCATGGATAAAGTGGTGAACTTGTTACAATTGCACTGTTTGATAAGAACAAGTAGCTCTATGTTGTTTCTCTTCTTCAGGAAAAAGTGCTGATAAGCTGATTTTCTTTGTCATGTATGGTAGATTTTGTTTACATGTACTTTGATCGGTAAAAGTTAAAAAGATTAAGGATAAATGATTACAAAAATGTTTTAGTTTGTAGATATTGCTGATTGAGGAACAATATGATTAATCGTTGACCTACACTGACTGATTAAATATTAAAGAAAGTTGAAATTTGTAACGAGTATTGATTGAGAAAATCCATTTGAGGGCATAGATGATTTGGGAGTGAGACATAAAAATGTCAAAGATTGATTTTACATTGGAACTCCCTCTAGACTGGGGAATCAGCACAAAGGGAAAGTCCAAATTCTGATTTATCGTAAGTCATTTAAATTCTCATTTTATCAAAGTGAGCTAAAACTGATTGAAAGGGCCAGTTTTACTGAAGGTGCATTATATTTTTAGAGAAATCTACTTATGATTTTGATTTTATTGAAGCTGACATGCGGCTTTGTTTTGTACTTTTTTTTTTTAAACTGTGGAATTGTTTCTTGAAACTTTTGATCAGGTTTTTTAATACTTAACTTCTCATATCTTCATCTTTTCTTTAGAATGCTATCCTGTTATATTATCATCTTTAAGAAGAAAATACTTATGTGTTGGTTGCACTAACATTACTTTTGCTGCATGGCTTAGTTTTGTGACATTTGTTCAGGATAAATGCTCTATACTTCTATAATCACTGGTGACATTCATGCATAGAACTTAACTGGACTTGCTTTTCTTGTTTGTTCAGATTGTTGGATCTGCACCAGGGTTTCCTCATGGTATTATTGATCCTATAGAAGTATGTGAGTTCTTATTAATTGGTACTATGGTTTGATTTTCTTTTTTGATCAGTATTATAGTTTTATTTTCTTTCCTGTACTATTATCTTGGAAACTTTCATATGAAGCCTACTTCCATTTGTCTTATCATTAGAACAACACTAAAACAACTCAAACACAGGAACTTGGAGAATTGGCATTGAATTTTGGTATTTGTTTTCACGTGGACCTATGTCTTGGTGGTTTTGTGTTGCCTTTTGCTCGCAAGTTAGGGTAAGTTGCTTGGATTGATTTAAATAGTGTTCCATGTACATTTCCATAATATGCTTTATTTTATGTTACTGCTTGCATGACTGCTATATCTAGCTTTTCAAAATGGGAATGGAAAAAACATACCGGATTCTATTTTGCATGAACAATATTTTCTTAGTCTCTTGTTACCATTTTGTCTTTCATGGCTCTTATGTGCAAAGGTCAATTCCATCTCCAGTACCAAGTTTCATACCATTTGTTTGGTAAAATAAAATACTTCTCTGCATTTTTTTCTCTTTCTTTTTCATAGCCAAGAAAGTCCCCGAAACATTCCAGACCTAGACAACCTTGACCAGACAACTTTCACCAACAAGTTGATAAGAACACATGGCAAACTCCCACCCTTCTTCTTGTACCCTGTCTTGACTACCTGCCATATCCCTTGTCTGCTAAATTCCCAGATGCTACCTGACCTGATATTATTGTTTATGACCTTCGCATTCCTCAATACCCATGTCCAGTTGCCAACTCCTGATTTTATCATTTAAAGAAACTTTTGCAACTCAGCTCTTTTAGCCTCCTTTATATATGTTGTCCAACACACTGCATCACAAATGTTTGAAGCTTTTAGCATAAGCCATAGAGGACATAATGCCCCTTACCACACCCCAAAAAAAAAGGAAACAAAGGACACAATACCTATATTTCAGGTGGTTCTTCGATCATTGTAACCGGAATCCATTTTGAGAAAGGCACCTTTCTTGTCGTACTTTTAAGTTACTGAAGTGTTAAATGCTTTGTTCTACCTCAACTTGTATGTCCTAAAACACCCATCATCTCCTCAGATCCTCCATGAGCTGTTGTTTAGTTCCTTAGACACAAATATACTCTATTAGGGAACTTGTATGAAAGGAATTCAATAGATGCGAGTTTAAGTATACATCATCCTCAGTAAACTATGTTAGGATACCTACACAACCATGGTGCTGTAATTTGTACCTTTAACTGCACACTGAAGTTGAAGTTGGAATAGAATAATTGGCTCGTTTACTTGAATCCTATCTTTGTAAATTTTACTCTTGACATCCATCTGTAGTGTTTAACTGCAAGGATTCTCTCTTGCATTTGATCTATTGTTGAGTTAATTGCTGGCCTTCCTATTTTTGTGATATTTTTTTTGCTAGGTACCCACTTCCATGTTTTGATTTTGCTGTTCAAGGAGTAACATCAATATCAGTAGACGTGCATAAGTATGGGTTAGGTCCAAAGGGAACAAGTGTGGTGCTTTATAGGAATCGTGAAATTCGAAAGGTAATTTTGTAATACTTACATTTGTTAGATTTTAAGACGTTTTATGTTAAATTTAATTGCCATATAAAATAATTTAACAGCTTATCACATGTTCTTTCTCTAGTTAGCATGCCTTGCAATGACCATGTACTATATTTGAGGCGTATATACCTTGTAATTGTTTTTTGATGAAAAATAAGTCTCCTGTCAAACTAAGAACATGTCATTTGATTGTTGCTTTCAACAGTTACACCATATTAGTTATATTGGTAGTTTTCTTCTAGGCATTATCTACAAGGAGTTTCTTTGTAGTTAATGCATAGAAGAAAGCTACCAGCATAAGAAAACTACGAGGAGTTTCCTTATATTTCACATGATTGGGTGTTGTTAAATTTCAGAGGGATCCTCTTCCTTTGTTCTGTTTTATCAGTAGAGGGATGGTCTACTTGAATGGTGATACAAAATTTTCTATTGAAAAGGAATATAAGGAAGGGAATTTTGTACTTGCATAACTTCAAAATATGTAGTCATGTTTCGATCACTCCTACCATTTTTTATTGTTAAGCTCTACCGCCATTTAAAATAATTATGGATGATTTATCAGAAAAAGGAATAGTATAATTATGGACGATTAGTATGGTTGTCATCGATTGAACAGGCACAAGTGTTGGCTATCATTGCTCAAGTTACATTTCTTTCACTGAAAATTTATTTCCTGAATTTCTATTAACTATCATGTTTCCGTACTTGCATTTGACTTGATTCATTTTATCTTTATGGAAAAGTTCCATTTGCATTTGTATGGTGTTTTCTAACTGGTTTGTTGTGTTTCTATTGGTGGCTATATTGAGGCGAATTGCTGTTTGGATCCACAGCACCAATTTGTTGCTGGTAAGTCAAATTCTTTCACATTTTGTTGTATTTGGTTCATGTTTATGGCCGAGGGAAATTGCTGTTAGAGAACTGGGAACTTAATGGTGTGATTAAAACTATAGTTGTTGGAAACGTCTGTGATTCCGAATCGTTTCTGGAATCGGAATCGACGAATCGCGTGTATCAGAAGTTTCGGAATCTAGGAATCGCTGTTTGTACGATTCGGATTTGAGAAAAATGATTCTCACTATTTCGGAATCGCGATTCAAAAAATTAGGAATCATGTTTCCTATTTGCAAGAATCGATGTCCCTTCATGTTGGAATCGCGTTTCATACTTATATGGAATCACACATGACCCCACTTGTTTCGGTGGTTACTGGAATCGTGATTCCTAAAAATATGGAATCATGATTCCTAAAAATATGGAATCATGATTCCTAAAATTCTGGAATCGTTGTCCCCTTCAACTTGGAATCAACATTTCGGAATCATGATTCTCCTCATATTGGAATCGAGATTCTCCCCATACTAGAATTGCAAACCAATTCCCTCTGGTATATGAGAGAAGTATTCAGAAAATATATAAATTTACCCATTACTACAAGATCGAATTTTGGTCTGTATATACTCAGTCTAAGACTCCAAGTACTAATGTCAACCTTTATGATATCTTTGTGGACAATCCCATACAATGGATAATTCCTCTTTGTTAATTGTAGTTTTGAGTCTTTTGACTTTTGAAAATTGAGTTATTCAATTTTTATTCAATTTTTTTGATATTTAATGATTAATTTAACCTAAAACACCACACAGGGCACTTCGCTCATATCATTATTTTCTTATTTTACTTAAAGAAAATCATTTTATCCTCTTATTCAACTTGAAGAAATGACTGTGTCAATCATATATTAAACATTATTACATTAGTAGTTTATTATCCACGCCATTCACCAAACATTATTAAATTTGAAGTAATATATTTTTTTAGTATTATTTATTCTTGGTAAGAGTTCTTAAAAAGTAACATGGAATGAAGGATGGAAATTAGTAAATAAGATAATACAAAATTTTAATTATTATATTTTAAATTTTGATTTTATTGCCGTGTGCAATAACTTCAAATTCTCTCACGCTCTCATACATGTCGTGCTCACTTATGATTGAGCACACATTGAAGGGTTTCTGCTCTCCCTCTGCTCACATATTATTCATATTTTAAATTTTGATTTTATTGCCGTGTGCAACAACTTTAAATTCTCTCACGTGATTGAGCACACATCAAAGGGTTTCTGCTCTCCCTATGCTCACATTGCTTCCTGATAACATGAATGCTCACATTGCTTCCTGAGAACATGAATTCGCAATTCCTTACTGCTTTGAACCAACGTTTAGCATAAGTAGAATCGCATTGTTGTGTAGCAAGGAATCACGATGTCTACGATATAGAAACTTGATTCCAAACAATATGGATTCGCAATTCCAAAAAAATTGGAATCAACATTTCTCACAAGCAGAATTGCATTCTTGTGTAGCTACGAATCACAAGGTCCTCGATATGGAATCTTGATTCCGGCAATCCAGGAATTGAGATTCCTAAACTAGGTGGAATCGCGTTCGGCAAAAAATGGAAATGTGATTCCTTTCTTTTAGAATCGACTTTCACCCGAGGAGATGCCTAATCGAGATTCCGAAACGGAATCGCTACCCTCATAGGCGATTTAGGTAACTATAATTAAAACTATACTAAAGAAAGAGAAAATCCCACACGTGTCCTTAGGACTACATATGCAAAAATATTCACACTCTACATTCCCTTTCCAGTTGGTGCATGTATGTCGTGCATACAGAACTTGCATATAATGCTATGAAGACTGTTGATCCACTGGCTTGGTAAAAGTATCGGCTAGTTGAATTTTAGGTCCTTTTATGTGCAGTGGGTATTATAATGGCTACCACTTTGCCCTAGTAACCATCACCTTTGATGTGCTTTGTGTTCTCATGGAGGGCAGGATTAGTGGTGATCGGGATTGTAGCTTGGTTATCAAATGCATAGGTATAGGCAATGTGATATGCGCTCACATATTGCTTGAGAGTCCCATAGCCATCAAAGCTCACATACTGATGCCATGACTGGATATTATGGTTGTGCACTGCACTGTGTGACTAGACTTCGCTTTCCAAGTAACCAAAATTTCTCCCGCCATGGTGCAATAACTAGTAGTTGATTGGCAATCAATTGGGCAATCTGCCAATTTGGCATCTGTCTAACTGAATAAATCAATAGAAGAATTATGTCTTAATAGTAGCCCCTTATCAGGAGTAACTCTGAGGTTACTCAAAATGTGTGTAACTGTCCCTAAATGTGAAGATTGTGGAGTTCGCGTAAACTGGCTGACGCTGCTAACTATGTAAGGGACATCAGATCATATGATGGTCAAATAAATGAGGCTACCAACCAGCCTCTAGTCCATGCCTACTTGATAATCATTTCCATACGTCACGATGAAACCTTGGATACAATTCTGGCCTTGTATCATTGAATTCTTCCATTCAGTGTAAACTTTAGCTCAAGCCTATCGGCTCCATATGGCCTTCTTTCTAGAGTGGAGATCCACCATGTCTTGTGTACCATTTTCCTCAAGAGCTTAGGTTTCTTTCTCCATTACTGTTTCTTCAATTTGAGTTTTTTGATGGCTTCCTCAAAAGTTATGGGTTCTCAGACAGAATGAACAAGAGCCACCTAGTGAGGAAAGTTCGGTCCTTGTGGATTTATGAGGAGGGGTAGGGATCATCAGTGGCTACGACATCTTAAATAATGGGTTGCCTTGATCTTCTTGAAGAGGTCAATATGGGCCTTTTTGTGATCTCATGTTTGCTACACTAAGGTGTGGATGATGGCACTATCTCTAGTTCTTCTAGTAGAGGTAAATCCAAACTATGATGCTTCCCCTGACTCTCAACCTGAATATTGGGATTCTCTTGAAATATTGGGATTCTCTTGAAAATAACCGACTTTTTCAAGAAAGGTTACATGCCATGAGCAGTGTTACATGAACATTGACAGGTGTCGATATTTAGTATGTATCCAAGTGTCTAGTACATGAGGCAAAAACCTAGTCCCTACTACTTTTCCGACACGTCTGTAAAGGTGAGTAAGAGAGTATAAATATATAAAAATACATATCCAAGTGTCTAGTACATGGGGCAAAAGACCTAGTCCCTAGTACTTCTGCGACATGTTTGTAGATATATAATATAGTATCCAATTGTCATCCCAAAAGTATGTTGGCAGCACAGGAGCGCTAATGCTTCATACCCTAGTGTTTTTTAAGGTTCAAATCCTATATTGAATAGCTTTTAATATTAAAAACTCTACCCTACGTAGCCTACAAGATTTCAATGGCTTTTTATATTATAAAACCTCTACCCCATGTGGCTTACGAGATTTGAATCCATTGAAATCCCCACATGGCTTACAAGATTTTAATTCCTGTAAACCTCCATATGGAATACAAGGCTTGAATCCTTTGAAAATTGGGCCCCAAAAACCAAAGTAATGAGTAGGAATGAAAACTTAGATAGAAGAGCAAACAACATGCCATTCTACTCGGTAAAACGTCAATGCTTTTATGATATGAAATAGTAAGCTATATGTAAGACGCATTAGAATCGCCTCTCTCCTCAACTCTTCTTCATCTCCATGAAGATCATTTCTTGGAATATCAGTGGGTTGGGTCACCCGAACAAAAGGACCGCCATTAAGGACCTGTCTTCCAAACACTGTCCCCTCATTCTAGCCTTAATTAAAACCAAGTGTCCTGAACCATCCCTACTCCAAGTTCGCCAGATTTGGGGTAGATGCCCTTTGCCAGTGGGTTGCTCTACCCGCTGAAGGGGCATCCGGGGTATCTGGGTTATTTGGGAACCCACTGACCACACGCTTGTTTCCTCGTTTGTGGGGGAATTCTCTGTCTCTATCCTGCTGTCCAAGGTATCCGACGGCCTGGAATGGAAATTCACGGCAGTTTACGGCCCTGCACTTCCACGATTAGACCACGCCTCTGGTCTGAACTGGACCATGTCGCGCCTCTCCCCCACCCTATATGGTGCTTGGGTGGGAATTTTAATACAACTCGATGCTCTTTCAAGAGTAATTCCAGCTCGCGTATATCTCAGGGGATGGTTGACTTTTCGAACTTCATCACTAGGAACGAGTTGCTTGACATCCCCCTTCAAGGTAACAAGTTTACCTGGTCAAGCCATTCCTCTCAGCCTGTCCTCTCTAAATTGGATAGGTTCCTGTTTTCTCTGGACTGGGAAGAAATTTTCCTTGGTTCTCATGCCCTAACCTTGCCTAAACCGACTTCTGATCATTGCCCCATTCTTCGGTCTACCATTCCGGTTAATAGGGGCCCTAAACCGTTTAGGTTCGAGCTGGCTTGGATAGAAGAAACGTCCCTTTCCATGTTGCTACCTTCCTGGTGGACTTCTTTTTTAGCCCAGGTCAGCGGAAGAGTTGGCTTCAGACTTCAGTCAAAACTTTAGATACTCAAGGCCATCCTTAAGTCCTGGAGTAAGACTGTCCTAGGAAATTATAACCTTATCATGCCTGACCTCCTAAAGAAAATACAAGTTTTGGATAGCCTAGAAGAATCCCGCCCCCTCTCTTCTCCTGAAGCTGACCTCAGAACCCAGTCCAAACTAGACTTCCTCTCCACCCTGAAAAAGGAGGAGATCTATTGGTATCAGAGATCTAGGGTCAACTGGCTCAAAACTGGAGACCACAATACCCTCTTCTTCCACAGGATTGCTAATTGTCGTAGGAGGGATAATTCTATCTCGTCCATCAAAGTTAACGACCGTCTCCTGGAACAGCCGATCGAGATTGAAGTAGCAATCATCTCTTACTTCCAGAATCTTTATACTGGTCCCTCCGGCCCTAAACCTTCCATCGTCGGCCTGGACTTTTTGTCTCTCTTTGATGATCAGGCCATGTGGTTAGAGCGCCCTTACCTCGAAGAGGAAATTCTCAAAGCTCTGGATGATCTGGCTAAAGACAAAGAAGCCCCTGGTCCCGACGGTTTTTCGGTGGCCCCCTTCAAGTCCTTTTGGGAGACCTTTTGGTCAGTTTTTTTGAATTTCTTCACTGAGTTCTTCAGCGAGGGATTTTTAACAAATCCATCAACGCTACGTTCTTCACTCTGGTCCCTAATGTTGAAGGGCGGAGGCACTTAAGGATTTCCGTCCTATAAGTTTGCTCAACTCCTCCTATGAAATTCTGTGAAAGGTTTTAGCCTCTCGGCTCTAACAGGTTCTACCCTCGGTCATATCCCCCTTGCAGTCAGCCTTTATCAAAAATAGACAAATCCTTGAAGAGGTTTTGATAGCAAACGAATGTATCCATTTTAGACACCTTGGTAAAAAACTTGGTTTCATTTTTAAGATCGACTGGGAGAAGGCTTAACACCACGTTAACTGGTCGGTTTTAAATGAGACTTTGACCCTATGGGCTTTCGTGATTGCTGGAGAAAATTGATGCGGGGGTGTTTTTCACACCCAACTTTCTCTATCCTTATCAATGGGTCTCCCAAAGGGTACTTCCAGTCCTCTAGAGGCCTGCGGCAAGGGGATCCGTTGTCCCCCTTCCTTTTTGCGATCTTAGTCGAAGTTTTCAGCCGATCTCTCGGCCGCCTTTACCATGCTAACCTTCTCTCTGGTTTTGGCTCCTCTAGAAGTGGGCCCACTGTGTCGCATCTGCAATATGCAGACGACACCTTGGTCTTCCTTGAGGCCTCCCCCCCTAGAGGTGGAAAATCTCAGAATATACCTCGAAGTGTTTCCAAAGGGCCATAGGTTTCAAGGTAAACATGGCGAAATCTAAGATGATGGGTGTTGCCATCACCCCTAACCTTATCAGAGGCCTTATTCCGGGATGGGAATGCAAGGTGGAGGATCTACCCACTTCTTACTTGGGCCTCCCCTTAGGACTGGGAAACCCAAAAAGAACAACTAGTCCATCGTCTTAGACAAGGTTGACAGGAGGTTGGCTGGTTGGAAAGGGCGGTACCTATCCTAAGCAGGTAGGACCACTCTTATCAAAGCTACTCTAACCAATGCACCGGTATTATGATGTCTCTTTTCCACCTTCCAGCCTCGGTGGCCAATTGACTGGATCAGCTTTTGAGGAACTTTCTCTGGTCAGGTCAAGCTGATAAAAGCTAGTTCCATCTCATTTCCTGGGATAATATTCTTTAGGGGCTGGGAATCAGAAACTTGAGAAAACACAACATAGCCCTCTTAGGGAAATGGTGGTGGCGTTTGGCCACCCAATCTGATTCTCTATGGGCGCAAGTTCTTCGGAATAAGTACCATGTCCCGGCCCCTTCGTCGATCCCAGACCACAGATCTTGGTCCAATGCTTCAGGGGTGTGGAGGTTTCTTACGGTTTCCCTTTCTTCTTTCAGGAAACACTTAAGATTCTGCTCTAGAGAGGGAACTAGAGTGAGGTTTTGGACGGATTTATGGTTAGGTGATGCCCCCTTAAAGGATTCCCATCCCTTATTGTTCTCTGTTGCGAGGAATAGAGAAGCAACAGTTGAGGACGAGTTCAGACTTGAAGGTGGTAGGAGACGTTGGAACCCCTCTTTTAGAACGAACCTTTCTGAGGACGAATCTCTTCAATTTCTCTCTCTCTCGTCACTGCTCTTCAACACCTTCATCCCGATCCAGGGGAGGGACAAGTTGGTGTGGTCCCTTGCCCCCTTTGGGGATTTCAACGTTACTTCCTTCTACAAAAGCCTCATCCAACTCCCCACTTTCCCCCTCAATCCTGACCCTCGCACTAGTCTGGAAGACCATTGCTCCCCAAAGGTGCAAACCTTTAACTGGATCGCAGGATCAAACAGGGCACTCACAGTGGATCAACTTCAAAGGAAAGGTATCCCTATTCCCAATAGGTGTGCCATGTGTTTAAACCAAGAGGAATCCAATAACCACCTCTTCCTACACTGTAAAGTGGCCCATGAGATTTGGAGCCTACTCCTTCAACAGTTTCGGGTGCTTTGGGTCTTACCTTCGATAGTAAAAGATCTTTTCGTGTTAAATTTGGCTGCGCACTGGTCGAAAGCAGGTAGAATCCTTAGGAAAGCTATTGTGAAGCAACAATTTGGACCATTTGGAATGAAAGAAACGGCCGTATTTTTCGGGGAGAGTCCATCCCTGCTCCTTTGTTATTCTTGAAAGTTACCTCCTTGGTAACATTTTGGGACGCTAACCAACCCTGGTTCAAAGGCATTCATAGGGACTCCTTCAGCCGGAATTGGGAGCAGATTTTATTCCATTACCCAAAGAAAAACAAAGTTAATCCTGTTTGGACGGTTCCTCCCCAAGGAACTATCAAACTCAATTTTGACGGCTGCTCTTTAGTCAACCCTGGTCATGCGGGGATAGGAAGGGTCTTTAGAGACCATCTTCAAAACGTCCTCTTCTCCTTCTCTGAATACATTGGGGTCCATGATTCGCAGTTCGCAGCATCTATGGCTCTCCTTTGAGGCATTCAAAGCTTCGATCAGTCTTGGGGACAGTCTTTCTTTGTGGAGGGTGATGTCAAGAACATTATTTCTTGGGCTTCGAAGATAGCTCCTCCCCCTTGGTACCTCTTACCCATTTGTGATGAAATCGAATACCTCTGCAGGGATAAGCAAATCTTATGGACGCCTATCTCAACGACGTTGAACGGGTTTGCCAATTTACTAGCTAAGGACGGAGCCAAGGCCTGCGCTGAAGATTAGTCTTGTTATGGGCTTTATGCTTAGCTCAAAGGGACTGTGCCTTTTGTTTGCTTCTCATCCTCGTTCCCTTTGTATCTTTTTTGTACACTTACACTTTACTTTGTAAGGGGAATTCTTATAACCCCATTTTGATTACGGTCTGTTGACCCATTTTTTACCAGAAGTCCTAGGTTTTACGCACTCTTGGATTGCCTTTTCTTCTCTTGTATCTATCTCTCTTTATCAATACAAATGTTAACAGTTATAAAAAAAAAAGACACATTAGAAGAAAGTGTTGACACAGTACTAAAATTTAATGACATCATCGATACGTACGGGCAAGTCTCTAAATGCATGTTGGGGAGTGTTGACATATTTCAAAGTATCAACTGTGTTGACACGCGACACTAAAGAAAATCCCAAGTAGCGAGGTAACACTGGCCTTGAAACATAGTGTTTCTTTTTCTTTGGGTCACAAGACTTGTACCCTTTTGGAGTAAGAGAATAACCCAAGGAAGCACAATTGAGTGTGCACCTACTTTTCCCTAGCTGTTTCATCAAGGTGTACAAAACATGTGTGCATCTGAAGACATGCAAATGAGAAAAATTGGATACTTTCCTAGTTAATTTTTCAACAGAACTATGTTGGCCAGGAACTTTAAAAAAGAAAAAGGAAACACTTTTTATAACATAAGCTGACACAATAAGAGGAAAATGCTAAAAGGTTTGAGGAACATGGTGCTTGTGAGAAATCATGTTTTGAAAAGATGTTTATAGAAAGTACTCCAAATATGGAAAATAACCGGAGGAACAAAATTACGTAGACATTCACCAATATTTAAGGAAGGGCTCTTGATGCTCGTGGGCAGTGTGTTACAATTTGCATCTGACTTCTAAAGAAAACAAAGCCAGAGGAAGGCCTTCGATTGGTAATTCCCGAAAATACCAGATAAAAAATAAGAAAACAAGACAAGAAGCAAAATCTATTGGCTGTAACCCGACGAATTGCATATGCCTCAATTAACAAGGGAGAATACGAAGTCCCTACGCATTGCGTATGACATCAGTTTACGAGAGACAGGACAATGTTTTTGCTCTAACTACTTTCTTAACACTCACTCTCACAAGGTTCCTCTTAAGTTTTTCTCAACATTCTCTCTCAAAAGGTGGTTTCTCGCTTTGGTATTGTTTGCTTGCTTCCAAGCAAAAAGGGCTGTCAAGGTTTAGCTCTCCAAAGGAGTAACTCAAATGATTTCCCTCTTCAATGCCTAAGCAAAGGGATATGTATGGGCCTTAGAGAGGGTTGGTTAGGGTTTATTGAATGACCTGGGGAGCATGTTTAGGGTAAAAATGAAATAAATTACCCCTCAAAATATAATGAGTCAGCCGTCTCTGAGTCCACCGGCGGTCTGGCTGTTTATGTTGACAATGGTCTATTGCAACTCAGATCGCTCCAAGTTGGGGCTTAGTTGTGCCAAACTTTGTTAATGATGAGGTGAGAAATTGAGTTAGGCAACCTTTGGCTCAAGTCTCATGCAAGAACACATTTTATTATTAGAGATTCTGTCAAGTCACCTTGCTCACTGTGCAGCAGAACTGAAAAATCCCTCAATTCGAGCTTTAATTCAATTACAAAGATTTGAATGATTCATCCGGATTTTGGCATGTGTAGAGCACTGGAAGAGGATTTAACACCTCAAAGTTCAGCTTAAAATGCCTCAGTACGTTAGAGAATTGAGCAGTGAAAGTTAGGTGCTTATCGGGCTCTGCTAAAATAGAGAGCTTTCAAGTCCACCAGCAGTCATGTATGATTTTGCTTCTTCAAAAGAGGGGTCAAATAGTGTCCAAATGACCTGAAATTTGGAAGGTAGGCTTAAAATCCTATAGATTAAGAACCCACCAAATCTCATCTTGATCGGAGATTGTTTGCTATGACCTCCTTTTTACGCAACTTGACCAGGGCATTGTTCCTTTCCACTGCATGCTGCCCATTTTATAAAGAAAGTTCTGTTGAGATTCTTCCAAACATTTGAAGACCCTCCAAGTTTCATCCCCATAAAAGACCATTTAATGGGTCTATGAGGGAAACGGGGATGTTTGCAAATCATTAACAGCCCCACTTATAAAAGAAAGTATACTGCGTAGGTGTCTGAATTTCACTGAAATTTGATGAGGGGAATACCCTCATGCTAACTTGGATGCTCCCGAAGTTGGGCACATGATTTTGGATTGACCAACGGTTAACTGATGCTGCATTTTGGCTACCGACTATCCGGGTGACCAATTTTTTCTTGCAACGCCTTGCCATATGTGGCGTGTAGGCTGTGCAAGAGCTGCAATTCACCTCAAAGTGAATATAGGTGAGCTCCCGCAAAAGATTCATCAGATGACAGGGGCGTGAGATGGGAACAGGAGGCTATGGTTGTGAGGATCTGTAGAAGCAGCTTGCTTGACTAGGAAAAGAAAGAGTGAGGACTTCATTTCATAAAAGTGACATGTCTATTAACCTTATGTCCTATCTCTAGTACGCATAAGATGTAATACTCTCATTGAAAGATGCAAACATTGGCCTAGGAAGATAGCATATCATGATCTGAAGCTGGAAGATGCACAGATCAATGACATCCAAAAGTGATCATTTTGTGTGGTTATCTTCTTCTGTATGGCTAGAGAGGGGCCAGGGTTCACCTTCTCTCCCAAGATAGACTAGAAACATATCCTTCAGAATTTCTTTGCCCTTTGTTTTTTTTTAGTATTTATTTTAAATAGGTAAGATTTCCCCTTGGATTTGGCCAACTTAGCTGTAGATTTTACTGTTGGTTTATTCCAGTTCTAAAACATGTGAGAAATCTTTCCATCTCAACAGAGTGAATAGTTTCCCATGGTTTTAATGATGCACTAACTAAAATTTAATGAGAATAGAAATATTGTGGAGCTTCTGATGGTCAAGAAATCTTTTTATGCGTTAGTTGACATATATGAGTCTCTTGCAATCTATAGTGCGCACACATTCTATTCTTTTCTATTATTATGTTATACTGTATTTGATGATATTTTATATTGAATTATATTGTATTGCATTGTATTATTTTGGTATACTATATTTATAATATATGACTGGTAGGATTTACTATATTATATTATTGTATTATACTATATTATATTATATTATATTTTATCAAATTATGTTATGTGGGTCCAAGGATATACATATGGATGGGCTTATGAATGTCATTGGAACTTGGAGCAATGTGGTGGGCTATGTTGGTTGAGTTCCAACTTTGAGGCTTATGATCATGTCTATGGTCCTTGTAGGCCACTGGAGAAGAATAATTTGTGGGATGCCTTCGGTGCTTGGAAAGGGCATTTAATGCCTTTCATTTCACATATGGAATGAGGGGTGAATTATGTTTCTATGATGATGTGCCAATAGTATTCACTGAGTGTCTTATCTAATTATTTTGTCAAGTGGTTATATGTACTTCGGATTGATGAGCAATTGAGGATCCTGTGGTCTTAGACTCAGTTGCTTCTCTCTTTGGAGTGGGAGATGATATGTTTGGTGCAGGTTCTATGGCTTTGCCAGATCTCATGTTGATTCATTGAATACCTTTCCGTTGGACTTGGATCTTGGTTGCCAGGGATCCTTGTCTTTCACTTTGAGCTCATGCATTTCAATCACAATTTACTCCAGAATGAAGTTAGTATTTGCAGATCTCTTTCTATGTGCAAGGGCGACGGATATTCATATTATTCAAGAAACTTTAATTGTCAAGGGGATCCTATTTGTACGGAATGAGGAGCTTCTTTGGAGATTGGATCTAGAAAGGGTGATACTTCTTCATGGACTCAGTAACTTTGGTATGTTGGAGGAAGATGGAAAATTTAATTGCTGGAGATGTCTAGTGCACATCTCTAGGAGAGGGAGGAAGAACAAGAAAAAAAAAGGGAAGACATCTGGGGATTGTTTTGGAAACATTAATTTTGGGAATGGGAATTGCACCCGATAGCAAAGCTCCTACGAGTGAGGGAAAGAGGCAAAGAAGAGTGCAAGATGAGTGAAGGAAATTTCATGATGGGAGGAATACAGGGTGAGGCAATTGAAGGATTGTCTTATTACATTGACGTGGATGGCAGAAAGCTCAAGGTTAGGACTGGGAGAGATGAAGAATATAATTACTCAGAAGTTATGAAATACAAGATGTCTTTGGATTGGGTTGAGTTTTCCTCCCTGCCATATTGTTGAGGTGCTCTAAAAGATCTTTCATGGAAGAGGTGACATAAGTTGTGTCCAGTCTTGAGACAAGGCCTTTCCATTGGATGCCTTTTTTCTTATCTCACTTCCAAGTGTTTTGAGATGTCACTGGAAGCGATTGCCATAAGTCCACCAAAAATTGTTTTTGGTTTTAAAATACTGTTTGAGGTCATGGGGACCTTCCTTCTGTTGTGCCGTAAAAGAAGGCTCAGGAAATCAAGGACTTTGTACCAGGCATGTACAACATAGGAGAAGGTTTAAGCTAAAAAATCAAGGAGATCATGCCACTAAATTTTTTTTGTGATGTTTGCACTAAATCCTTGTTATCAATAATTATTACCAGGGAAGTTTTTTCTTCCTGCCTGCCCTCTAACAAGGATCATTTAATGGATTGATGGTTAGATGAGGAAAAGTGAGGTTCATGGAGATTGTGGTCATATCTGATGATTAGTTGAGGATGGTGTCATGTGGAGGGATGTGCCTTTAAATACTGCAAAAGGAAAAGAGAGGGACAAGAGCTCTTCAATCTTGTCCACAATACGATTAGGGCTGAGTCCTAAAATATTACATGCATGCATCATTTGTCTTTAAAGACTAACAAATGATGAAAAGGACCAGAATATTATAGTATATGATGTTCTCATGAGGAAGCAAGAGATATCATCAGGAATTTGCTACAAGAAACTGATGTCTCTCAACTTTTGGACACTTAATGAAGAAACAGGCAAGCTGTAATAAAGATGGCAGACAAGGCAATGATAACGTCCTATTGTGACTCAAGGTGCATATTACTCTTCGTGAAACACATTGTGTGTGTGGTGTTTGTATACTTGCAATTTATACAACATTAATTGTGCAAATTCTACCTTTCCTTTTATGTTTGCCAGGAGATTCAGATATTTTAGGGTTGTTACTTTTTCGTTTTCCTGTTGTAAGTTTTGATTCTTTACGATTTAGAGTCATTTTCATACAAACAACAAGGATTCTTGTCATTTTACGTATTTGGTGGTTGAGCAAGATGATTTGATATGACAGATTCTGTACAAAGTAGTTTTGATTCCGTCATGCTGCAAGAGACCAAAAAAAAAAAAAAAAAAGCCATTCGGGAATTTTTCATGAAAATTTTCTATCTGGAAAAGGGCGATTGTACTGATTGTTGATTGACTGAACCATCTCTGTCATCCTTCTGTAAAGCAAGATCTATCTTGGATTACTAAAACAGGTTAACCAAGTATGGCTCCAGATTTGATCCAGTTACTCACAAATGAAGGTGCTTGGGATTTTTTTCGATAGTTGACTGCTATGCATTATGGCATCATGTTGTACACAAGGGAACATACATTATGCGATGTATACGAAGTAATTAAAGGTTTGGCTGGGATACACCATAACCATCTAGAATGAAGATAATCATCTTCATTATCATCCGAACCTTATCCCAACTTTTTGGGGTTGGCAACATGAATCCTATTCTACCATATTGGATCATGATTAATGATAGAGATGTGGCAAAAGTTTTACGTTGATTGCCAACCTAACACAACTCTCCTTCCGCACCAGGGCAGTTCTAAAATGAAGATACTACAAGTTATTATTAAAAAGGAGCAGATGAATGGTATTCCTGACCTAAGCTACATGTTGGCGTAAAATCACTAGGGAAGTAAAAAGGGAGTGTAGAAGAAGTCAACTTTACTCAAAAAAGGGACTTCAGAAGAAGTATGTGATGTTATAAATTTTCCATCAACACAGTCTTGTATTTGTAAAAATAAGGAATCTGCTCAATGAGAGTAACATTTTGAGTAGTAAAGATCTTAGGTGAGAAAGGATCATGTCATGTGTAAGCCCTTTCATCTAGTGCATAATGAAAACACGCAGTACAGACAAGAAGATTCATGAATATTTTAAATATCTAGGAGTTTATGACTAGGATTCTAGTTGGGATTTACCACCTCTAGAAGGATTTCAACTTCTCCTTGTTAAGTTGCTCTTTGTTCGTCGACCAAACAGGATTTAGAAGAGGGTATTTGCAAAGGAAAACATTTTTATTTGCCCACGGATGTACTGCTACAGTTTTGTCTCTCTCCAATTGGAGGCCTTGAGTGCATTTATTTGGCCTCAAATTTTGTGCACACATTTTCTTTGACTTTATTTGGCCTCAAATTTGGTGTACACATTTTCTTTGATCCAAGTAAGAAGATTGGTAGAAAATATTAGAAAAGGAAAACTTAGAATATAGTTTTTCTGAGGGACGATTTCTTGTACCAGAGTCCATGGGACTCAGGTAAATCATGGAATTAGAAACCATAAGTTCTTAAAACATCTTTTGAGCAGGCATGCAATTTTGGCACACTTGACGTGTCCTGCATATGCATACATTGGTGATCATCTTGTTACATAACCGTCTAATCTCTACATTTTCTTGTCTGTCAGTGTATATATTATGATGTATAATCAGTTTTTATAGTTACTTTTCTGATTGATGGCTTGTCATTCTATTACAGTTACAGAATGGTCAGACACTATTACTTTTCTGATTGATGGCTTGTCTTTCTATTACAGTTACAGAATGGTCAGGGGGACTTTATGTTTCTCCTACTGTGGCTGGTAGCAGGTCTGGTGGGTTGATTGCTGGAGCTTGGGCAGCTATGATGTCTCTAGGATTGGAAGGTGATTCTTCTGATTTTGTCGTGCTTTTTCTGAAATAATGATAGGAAATGTTATCTTTATTCTTGTTTTTGTTTCTTCCTCGATTGTTGATGGGTCACTGCCATTCCCATTTTGCATGCAGGGTATATGGAACATACGAGGGTGCTTATGGAAACATCCAAGAGAATTCAGAATGGGTGAGAAAAACTCATTTGGAAACATCTCTCTCTCTCTCACACAGTCACACACATCTCACACATTTAACGATTATTGGCGCCAGTGAGACTGACTAGGTCTTTTGTCAGGATAAAGGAAATCTCAGAATTATTCATCATTGGAAAGCCCCATATGACAGTAATAGCATTTGGATCAAAGGTGATAGATATTTTCAAAGTTAATGATGTTATGTCATCCAAGGGTTGGCACTTAAATGCCCTGCAAAAGCCAAGCAGGTTAGGATTGTTACCATTTTAATATATCTTAAAACACAGTGGGATTTTCAATGACAAAGTACAAACTTGGATTTCCTTCTTTTTTGTCTTATCAGTGTGCATATCTGCGTAACCCTTCAGCACACACCTGTTGTTGAGGATTTCTTGATAGATTTAAAAGAATCCGTGAAAATTGTGAGTGGATATTCTCTTATAGATTCTCAAAGGCATTTGTGTTTTTTTATCTTCTCTGGTCATATTAATATTGAGTGGTGCATTGAAGATAGACCTTTCATCATATTTTTCTCTTTTTCTCTCATTGACTATTTGAGGTCTCTTTGTTGGTTTCCTTTTTGCAGGTTAAAGAAGAACCAGGAACAATTGAAGGTGGCCTTGCTCCCATTTATGGAGCTGCCGAGAAAATGCCTGATAGAGGAATGGTTCAGGATTTGATTGTGGCTTTCATGGATAGTACTTGTTAGCTTTTCTGTGGATTCATAGCTCAAATTGTGGTTCTTTGTTTTCCTATCCAGAGCCTGGTGAGTGGTTCATTTGAATACAACTTATGTAATCTTTCATTTGTTCATTTGAATTTTGTCTGACCAGAATGGTTATAAATTAAGCCATGTTATTATTGTAGTGAAATCTTGTATATTCAGCAATAATTCAGTATATCATTGTGCTTATGCGAACAAATTGATGTTAACTTGTGAGTTAAACTATCCATCAAAGGAAGTTTTTCAAGTATATGAAGAATAATGGAGGAACAAAAAAATTAAGTCTTAGACATTGATGGTTCAAGGTTCTTAGAGTTCTTTATTGTGATGCACTATTAATTTGACATGCACTTTGGGTTGTTCTTGAAGGTGGTGATGGAGGTTTTCTTTCATACACAGCTTATTATGCATTATAGAATGTTTATCCTATAATGAGGAGACATCGTTTGGAGCTTTTCAAAGCTCATAGATATAATGCTTTTGGTGTATGATATGCAGTAGAGCTCATGTGAATGAGAAACCTTCATTTGAAACCAGTGCTTTAAAAGTCGGCTTATGTGGCTGTGCCGGTCAGTTAGATCCCAGTCGACGCTGTGAACCAGCTGAGTTAGACAGGTTTGGCTAATTCGGCCTTTCCAAGCTTACAAAAGAATTTCTAAAAATTTTTAAAATCAAATTTTGTTGGATTGTAGAAAAAAATTGATAACTATATTACATACTTTGATGGAATTGTTGAATTGTCGTGAATACCAAGACTCTAGTTCCTAAGTGCCACAGTCATTGCACAGTGAAAAAATGCAGTAAATCTCAATGTTCATATTTATATTATTGATTAAATATCAATATCATTTTTAAATGAGCCAAAACATATTATAAAACCAAAAGGAACGATGTGATTACTTAGTCACCCTGACCACCATTGTCCTGACCATCATGCCACGTTGGATTGAGAAATTACCAAAACAAAAAGCAAACGTAAAAATTCTGTACTAAATAAATATTTTTTAAAAATTAATCTTTTTAAGAAAAATATAAAACCGAGGAAACAAATTGAACTTATTCGAAACAAAGGAAAACATGAACAAAAGGGATATCTAAATTATTCAACACAATATTTACAATAACCCCAATAAATTAAATATGATACTAATTTAAAAAAAAAATCGTACAGAATCTGTAGCGTACTTTCAGAAAGATAGAGAATTGAGCAAGAAAGTCATTAGAAATTAGGGAAAGAACTACAGAACATTTATTTGAATCACCTCTTCAGTGGCCTCCATGGAATGGTTCATATGTGATAACATTTTGCCCTATTCTATTTCTTCCTCCCCATCATAAGTGATGCCCCAATCCACCTCATCTGATGGAGCATGAGTTGGCAAAGGAATTAGCTTCTATGCAGAATTTATTATTGACTGAGTTGAATGAAGGGGTTGTTCTCGTCAAATTTGGCTCATGGACGATCTTTGTTGCAATATTGCCCAGATCACCGCAAAGCTCGTATTCAGTGTCTCTGTCTTCTTGATTGCCAGCATCTCTCTTGATTACTAGCATCTACCTCTTCAACAATTGCCGATTTCTAGGCTGGCCTACCCTCTGCATGAGGAATTCGAGCGGCCACCTCCCAGTCTAGCACATCATTAAGCTGATCAAAGAAGAAGTCAGTGCCATCCTCCTTTCCCAAAAATATTGGCTTTGCAAAACCAAGCAATGGGCTAAATGTGCGCTTGGGCCCTCCAATCAACTGGGTAGTCTAAATGGAAAGGTAGGCCCAAAGACTGGAGGCTTAGTTTTTTTTCCGAACTTGATGTGAAGCCTGTTGTTGGTGTTCACTATGAGAGCATTATGATTGGCAAACAAGTAGCGATGATTGGCCCTACTTCATTAGTAGCAACACTTGCATGAAGGTTTCCCCTGATGCAAAAAGTTAGGGAGCATAAATTTGTTGCAGGCCTCATAGTAAGGCAAGTTTCCCAATCTGTCCTAATGCAACTACCCATCCAAATTGGGATGCCTTTTGGAGAGCAGGGGATACAAGCAGCCTTGGTCAAGCCCCTGCTGCCGAGAAAAGCGTTGAGGGTAATAAGCCTCCAGTTGCTTATCACTCCCAATTGTAAGGGAGTATGCTACCCTTGCTTCTCAACAAGTACATGATCTCCACCTCAGTAGTCGGGAAGCCATCCAGTACTGCCCCTACTATGTCTTCAAAAGCCTGATCTATAAATGTGCCAAAAGGGACGACCTTGCAGCCCTCGAAGAAAGTTGGTCCTTCGAAAAAGCTCTTAACCTCATTTGCAGGCATGAAATTAGCCTGGATCCCCATGATCTTTAGCATTTGTGCACAACTTGCATTAGACAAGACATGGTTTGGTGTGTATATTTGGAGAAAGTAAGCTAAAAGTCAACCCAAATAATTAATGAACAGGAAATGCTGTGTTGAAGATCCGCTGTTCAACCTCGCTGGTAATAAACTTCTCGTTCTTATCAATAAGCCCCTGGCCATCTGGGCCTTTGACATTGGCCTACTTTCCCCTAAAAATGGCACCTAGTCCATGATAGAGGCTGCCTAACATTGCTTGCCAAGGCGGACTTCTTGCCAGTTGTTGTTTCACATGCAACTTAAAAGCATTCCTGAATGATCATGTCACCTCTTGAGGAAAGCAGAGGGAATTTGGAATGGAATAGGGTGAGATAGGCTTCAAGATGCAGCCTATCTTTGGCTAGCTTGCAGGGCTTAAGTCATTCTCGTCTATGAACTGTGGGAGTCCCTTTTGCATTGGGTAACTCCCTATCCCATGGTATTCTGTCTTGTCTGGATGAGTGTCTGTGCCATAGAAATAGTCTAGCTAAGTGTCCCTAAGGTTTTCTGCAGCTTAATTGAACCAACTTGTCATACTCATGAAAGAGCTCTTGGAGACTTTCAAGGGATGCTAACCCATCAATGGGTTCATTATTGAAAATGGTGGCATTTGGGGTAATACACTTATCATACATCTCCCCCAACATTGAAAGGCCCATGATAAACTGCATATCTAACAAAGGTATGCCACACTTCCTATGATCCATAGCATCAGTGTTGGTCTCATGGCTCCAAATCATTAAAAAGGCTCTGAACATGTTGGAGCACCATTCATATACCCTTATAGAGAATTTATAGGTTGCCAATAGAGATTTCTCGTGCAACTCATTTTTGAAACTCTCTTGGACATTTGCAATAGAGGAATAGTACCATCGGAGGTACTAAAGCTCCCCTTGAAATCTCAAGCCTTTGTTTGACCAACATAGAGTGGTGCTCCTTTTTTCCAGAGTTAGCAGGTTTGGCGTGATCCCACATCTCTATGAAGATACTGTATGAAGATAAAGGAAGAGGCCTTTCTCCTCCCTTCACCGGTCATCAAGACCCTCATCAAAGCCAAAGGGCCTGAACCTAACAGGCTTAGAAACACAAGTGATACCAGTGTTTTAAAATGTGGGATGTGGCCGTATGCATTGAGGGGGGGGGGGGGGCAGATGTGGTGCATCACTGCAATGCGGTCAATAAATATAATTTGTTAAAAAATTTTAAAAAATAGGTTAATGCATAGAAAAAAATATGGAAGTAATGTATGCAATAGTAGGTATTTAGTTTATTCATTAACTCCAAAAGTATTGGCTGTCAGGGATTCTGTATCCACTATCCCTTGATATAGACTAAAAACTTGAAACTAGCTTCATAAAACATTTAACAATCAATAACCATAAGTATAAATTTGCAACCACAAACTTTAAAGTTACAAAATGCTACAAACTAAAAGTCTATGAAGATTAAAGAGTTAAAAAGTCAAGCTCAAGAATAGTCAATACAATCATCATCATTTCTCAATTCTTTTTGACTTCCTCAAATCAGCACCCAATAGATACAAATCAACAACCAAGCATCAATCAATACATAAATCGAATAACTTCACAAAATCAAATTTCTGCCAATTTTGTTTTTTTTTGTTTTTTGATTCATTCGATCCAAAAAAGCCATGGATGTCGCGGAAAACTGATGTTTGGGGGGTTTAATACCCTCCAAACCCTTTCCCCCCCTTTTCGGGGGTCAAAAAGTCTCAAATACCACTGCCCGAGGGGTTCATTTTTGTAATATTGGCGGACCGCATATGCGGGATTATGTGTCCTATGCTGGATGCGGCCACATATGCAAGGAGATGTGGCCACATCTATCCAGAGCGCATATGCGGGCATTTGCGATGCGTTGCCCAGCGCATAACACTTGATGCGGTCGCCTATGAGGTGATGCGGCTGCATTTTAAAACACTGAGTGATACTCAAGGGCCAGCTCAAATGGAGATACTCAAGGGCTAGTTCAAATGGAGGTTGGAGGTAAACCTCCTCAAGGGCTTCTACCTCTTGAGGGAAGTACTAATGTAATCGTCTTCCTAGCTCTCACATTCACGAGGGAAACTATGGTATGAAACTTTAGCACAAAGATAGAAGTTAGCAAATAAGTGGAAAAGCCGAGTAAAAAAGAAAAAAGTTCATAAAAAATTGGCCCCTAGAAGAGTTCAAAGACTGAAGGCTAACTCACATAATGGCAGTACGACTGTCGGTTGAAGTCATCCGGCCTAATATGGCCGGTGAACATAGTGCTCTAAAGTCACCTCCGTAACATGGCTGGTGGACAAGAAACCTAGGAGCCGCCAATTGTAATATGGCAAGTGGATAAGAAGATCAAGGTTCACCAACCTTACTAAGCCGGTGGACATCGTAACATGGCTGGAGGAAAGGAATCCCAAGATTCACAGAAAAAGCTAAGCTAGAGATCTCAGGGACGCCCATGATTGGTGTTTGATGGAGATGGAATCCATATTGTTCATCGACGAGGAAGAGCCCCTTGAAACAACACGGCATTTCATCAGTCTCAAGGATTTGAACTTGCCGACGTGACTACAAAGGTAGTTTTGTGGAGGATTACAGTAGGAAATAACATAAATGAGTAAAATAAAGGCTTAAAATCAATAAATCTGGGGTTTGGAAGGAGTTTGCAAGAAAACTCAAAGAAATGGGTTTAAGTAAGGACCTAGTTTTTATGCATCCGGGCTTGCACCTATTACACTGTTGTCCCTCCTATCCAGGCATGCATTTGGGTAAACAATAGATGGGGCCCGAATTTTGAGATGGGTAACTGGGTAACCGGAACCTCAGGTTAACTCCAACTTTAAAGATAACTAAAAAAGACAAAAAGGAAGGGTGGATAGATGGATTTCCACTGGTAAAAGCCACACATCCCTAAAAAACCTCTTCTAGTGTCCTTGCATGGACATAACCCTCTTGTCCTTCACCTTTTTTACTAAAAAATTATTTATGGGTTTTTTACTTATGATGTCTCTGTCAAGTTCTTTCTTGGCGATTTTCTTTTGTCATATTCAAAAACTTCTTGTTTTTTTTGATGTGTTTGTAAACTTTTCGGTGAGTTTCCAGCAATGTTGTAGTTTTCTGATAGTTTTAATGTTCGTATTTCTTTTATCAGCGACTGCACTTTTATTCTGTGGTCTTAATTTATTTTCTAGCGACCCCGTCTTTGTATACTCCTCTCTATGTTTATAGTGTCACCGTACACTTCCCGGCGGGTTTCCATCAAGTTATTGGATTCATCTGCCAGCAGGTTTTACAGTCGTGTATCCTTTTTAGACGATTATTCTGTCATTCAACCGTCACAATGTCCATTTCCGGAGACTTCTCTAGTTTTTCTGGCATTCATTTCTCTCCATTCTATTTTAGAGAGAGAGCCTCCCGTCAATTTCTTTTCGGCAACTTTGTCATCAAAAATACATGTGGACCTTTAGATAACCTCTGAAATGGCCGAAGTTGGCCTTCGAAGCATGTGAATGTGGCAAGTTGGGTTCTCCAAACTCCTCTTCATCTTTAAGGGGATCAAATGCTCCAAACCATTCCTCAATCATATCAAGACGGTCCAGATTGGTAGCCTTTATGGGCACCTGATGGACCTATCCATCATTTCAATGCTAGAATGACTGGAATTGCCTCGTCAAGATCATCAAATCAAGTTCAGTTTTCGGGATCCAAGCTACGAAATTACCCAGGACTGGAGCAAGATACCTCATAGTGACCAAGGATAGAACCCCTAAAATCTACCTAGCACATCCAAAGTCGTGACCCTGAAACAAGCCCTTAAAAGGCACCCAGCATGGCCCTAATACATTGATTCATGGGAGCAAGCCTAGAATTGCATGAAGAAAATAGGATCAAACCCTTAAAAGGAACTCATGAGACACCTGTTTATTGGAAATTAAGTCATGAGACACCTGTTTATTGGAAATTAAGTGTTACTTTCCATTAAGGCCCTCGTAGGCATTGGGAGATAGGCAACATCAAATCTGATGCATCTCTTGATTGAGACAACCCAAGGTCAAGACAGGAGCAAACCAAGAAGGTACTTTGACACACCAAAAGGCATCAGGATGTGAGCAAACCCTAAGGGTACTTATCGGGGCTAATCAACCAAGGAGCCGATAACACCTAGTATACAAGTGAGAACAAGCCCTCAAAAGGTACTCACTAAAAAGATGATAGTGCTAATGCACCGAGATCATCATCTAATATCCCTCTTTTAGCACTATCTTCAAGCCTGATGCTTGAGGGGCCAATTCTTTTAGGTGTATACTAGTAGCAGGCCAATTCTTTTAGGTGTATACTAGTAGCAGGACTTCCTACATGGAATCCATCTTGTCCATTCAATTATGGAGTACAAAGAGGATTATGCTGCGCCTGTCGTATCCCGCTAACATGGGCTGAAGCCCAGGGATGGACATTAGGAGCTCACACTACCCAACAAACCGTTAAAAAAGGTAGGGAATAGGGTTTCCAAATGATGTAACCTGTCAACTACATAAGCACAATGTCGACTGATCAAATAAGTGGACAATATCCTAGAAGTTTGAAATTCTAGAACCCGCCTGAGACAATCGAAATGATCTAAAATTGGGATAAAATCCTGAGACAATCGAAATGATCTAAAATCGGGATAAAATCTTAAGGATCCTCATAATATGTCAAATGGCACCTCTCAGGAAAAAAAATCATGATCTTGGGATCATGACACTGAATAGTCACACAGAAGGGAGATAAGCCAAAGGGAGATAAGCCCAACCCCGACCAGCCTAAAAGGCCAAAATGAGCCAAAGTTTAATATTAGATGGCATCAAGACACCCTCCAAATATTAGGGCATTTCGATGTAAGATGCTTGAGATATGACATTTCGAAGTCAGAGCTCATTGACAGGGCATTATTCGTATGGTGGTGCCCTAAAAGGTGGGACAAAGTGGGCCTCGGAAAACAGTGTCTGATGGAGTGGAAACTTGGTGAGCTGATCTTTAAAAACCTTATGTTCCAAATTTTAGGGTAACTAACATTATTTGGTGCCAATTTCAAAAGGACTATAAGAGTGATTGAGGACTATTTAGGATATGATAGTGCATATGAACAATAGAGTTGGTCATTATCCAAAGGCCCCAACCTAGCCCCAGGCAGGATGACCTCTGGGTACTCTTTTGGCCATATGTCCTAAACCCCGTGGTGGAATGACCTGAAATGTGTAAGGATTTGTCCCATTGAATTTTCTTTCCATCCATATGTGTGTGTGTCAAGGGGGTCATCTGCCCTATCTGCTTTTATCTTTGGATCACATTTTGAGCAGACAATTTTCTAGCAACTCTACTGGGGAGCAGTCTACCTCTCTTCCTAATTACATCATCCAGGATATTCCCCCCTTGAGAGGTTTTTCTCATTGTTGTCCACATCTCTATGTCGATTCTTTGCCTATTCATCTGGATTTATTGTGGTTCAACATATGGCGGCTACAGATACTAAAATCTTTGTTGTGTCCTCTCTCTTGGTTGGGGCTATTAAGGTTTTTATCGCCTTAGCGGTGCCTCCATTATTCCTGCTGCAACCTTCGATACCATTTCTATGAAAGCAAGATATGACCAAGGTGTCCAAAGCTACAAGAAAACCGAATAATTTCTATGAAAGCAAGATATGACCAAGGTGTCGAAAGCTACAAGAAAATAATGACATAACAGTGACCAAATCATCTTCCATGCACCCTAGGCCATGTTCGTCTCTAGAGCAAGAAGATGACCTGCTCACGTTGTTGTGCTCGATGATGGCCGAACTCTATACACCCCACAATCGGTAATGGGCTTCAGGGATATGTATTAACGGCTTCATTTGAGCAAAACTAAAAGCTAAATGCATCAAAGTACACTGAGGATTGGTTCTCCATTAACATACTTAGGCCTAAGTAGGCATGTAAGGTTGATGGGGCATATTGTCTCAAGAGCTCCGTCCCTCAATATAAAAGACACAAAAAGGGTATCTACCATATGTAGGAGTCTCAGACAGGTTTTGACTTGTCGTAGACCTTCAATAGGATTCGGATATCGCAACCACTTCAAGCATTGAGACGTGATGCTTAAGAAAAGAGCCTCTATTCTCTTGGTTTATCAGAATCAAGGAAGCTAAGTCCTTTCGACCTAAAGTTTGGCAACAAGGCTAGCCAATGACAACTTGAAGCATGTTGAAATGGTGAAATATTGGGAGCTCACTAGGTTGGAGCTAAAGCTAAAGGTCAAATCCTTATTTGTGCAATTCAACCAATCTTGGGCTGGCTTGGGCTGCTAAGAGATCTATCCCAGCAGCTTATCCCCATGACATGGTCGAATACTAATGGACGACTTCTAAGGCATGAACGCTCCAGGGGGGATTACTCTTTGAATCAACATCTTGCTGACACAAGGGTTGATTCAAGACTCTAGTTTGGCATCCAACCCTGTAAACATGTGGGTATCACTTGGTACTTATGGAAACCGTTGCACAGTCCCCTCTCTGCCGCAAGAATAGAAGGAATGCAATCATAATTGAGCTTGCCAAGGCACTCTAAGGGCATCATTTAAGAATTCTCCAAAGATAGATATAGTGGGGATAATGAGTGTGAGGCCTCTTGGACACTCATAGCTCTATGCTTAACCTCTCCACAATCCATATTCAAGAATGTTGGAAGACCCAACCAGGGCTCCAGGTAACTTGTCAATAATTCCATTCGCCAACTGCAGATACAAGACATTAAAAAGGAATTACCAGACGTGGTGTATTGCAATGTTGTAATTGGCAAAGACTGCAAGGTCGAGCGACCCATTCACCTAATACTAGGGCTAAGAAGGTTGCTGAAGTAGCTTCCACCTTAGCCTTAATAGAGGATATAGTTCCCCGAGAAGATGTGGAAGGCCAGCCTTCATGGGTGGATGTTAGGCCTCCTCTTGCCATAACTGTGCCTGGTAACAAGTACTAGATTTAAACCAAGCACGCAATGCAACAATAAATCAACTTCATCGAGATCCAAATTTTAAGAGGACTCTGACTGATGAAGATTTCCCTCCTCTTCAAGTATGCTTGCCTTCCAAGTGCTATATCGGCTTCCCTCCTTACAAGAAGTAGCTAATGTCATGGTCACATGAGTTTAATGAGCTTCCTTTCAATGAACATGTCAACAAACTTAATCGCTTGCTTATCAAGAGAGATGTCCATATGAAGGCACTGCTTGCCCAGAAGGGTGTCCAGGTTGTAGCTCGAGCAGCAAGGAAACCTGCTATGAATGTTGTTAGGGGTGAAACGTTTGCCTCCAATCCATAGCTCCCAGTTGTCTAGTTAAGGTATGACAACATGCTAGGTGCACCCCCATCACAGAACCACCTACAAGATCACCCATGCTTAATCCGATCTTGATAGGGCATGGTCACACATCCATGTTGGAGTGGATACATGGGTTGGTGATGGAAGGTCTTTGCAGTCTTTAGATCCTAGCCATCATGCTTTTGAGGCTTCTGAAATGCCGTATCCATCTTATATACATCACATGTCCTTCAGGGTATCATCACCCCAACTTACGAGAAATTTGATGGAACTTGTTCACCTCAAGAACATGTAGCTATTTAATAGCTGCCTATAATGACACCACTAGAAATATGCAAGCAATTCGTTAGGATCTAAAGGGGATGACTTTCTCACTCGTAAATTACCACTTGGATCGACTACTTCCTGGAAGCACATGCAGGAGAAGTTCTTCATGCGCTTCTATGACATTGAACAAGGTGTACAGCATATCGAGCTCATGTCTACCTAAAAGACGCATTATGAGTCAGTTTTAGTGTTCGTCACGTGTTAGAGGAACTTGATCATCAAGATGAGTTCTCTAATTCCAAAGATTAAGATAGTTGGTGTTTGCCTCGAAAATATGGATAGCAAGATTGCGGTTCAACTTACGCTAGCAACATAACCAATTTCCATGATATCCTAACCAGAGCCAACTATATAAGGCTCCTTTCGAGGATAGGGGAGGGAGCGCATCAAGCACTGTTGAAACATGGGTCAAATAAGGGAGTGGGTCAAATAAAGGAGCAGGTCAGGATTCTACAACATCCGAGGCAATAATGGCCACTACCATCGTATCTACAACATTCAAGGCAACAATGACCACTACCATCGTATCTCGCGTCTACATCAAAGGCTCTTGAGATGAGCAAGAAAGCCATGATATAGACTATGCAAATCGTTAAAGGAGTTGAGACGACTGGCAACTGCTCAAACACTAAGGGTGAGGAATCAAAAGGGGTGCTTAAGGAAAAAATAAATCGTCTAATAGAGAATCTAACCAAAAAATGCACTTATAGAAGGAGCAGCTTCCACAAAATGGGGCCTTTTCACGTTAAGAAAAAGCCTGGTGGAGTGCTGCGCTTTCACCTTGTGGCTTCTATAGGGTGAAATCAAACACAAAGTGGGAGTTATTGGAACGTTCAACTCGCATTACTCTAGAAAATCAAAACATGCCTTAAATGCCCCTTGTGGTCCATTTTTTAAGGGAGAGATAGACTTGGCCGCTTCAGAGCCTTTCACTGGATTCCTAAAGCCTATCTTTGTCCCAACATATCCTAGCTTGCCCTTAAGCGTCAAATCAATTAAAGAACCTCTAGCTTACAAAGAAAACCCTAGATTCATCCCTCTGATCATAAGCTCTCAATTTCTTGATCCATTAGGCCCTAAGTTTATGCTTAAATATTTAATTCTTCAAATATTGAAGCTGAATTTGAGTCTCTTTAAAGTCAAAGAATGTTGACATACAGTTCTGCTATTTATTCTTCAAATATTGAAGCTGAATTCGAGTCTCTTTAAAGTCGGAGGATGTTGACATACAGTTCTGCTATTTTGATTCAAGCCCCAACTTTAGGTGCTAAGCTTGCGGGTCCAAGTTGATAGAACTTCTTTCTTTCTCATATATTTTATCTCTTTCTCTCTCATGCTCTTTAGTTAGTTTTCAATTTTATTAGATTCGTTTTAAAATAAAAAAATGCAAAAAAATACTTTATCCATGTTTTTAGGTGAGATCTATCTAGCACAATTGGTAATTTACAGGAGAGATCATAAATTGATCTCCTATGAATTGTAATTTAAGTGGAACCATATTTTCAGAATTAAGATTTTCAAGACAATGGTTTTCTTAGTTTGCACAGTGAATTTGAGACGGAGATCTGAGATTTTTCATCTTGGACTTCTAAAAGATAGAGAATTGAGTCGTAAAAGTTGAATTGTTTCTAGAAAAGATCTAAGAGTGGTGATTTTAATTTGGATGAACAAGAAAAATGCCATCAAGGAAGGACGATGGATGCAATAAATTGAAGAATTTTTTAGAAGGGTCATATAGAACTCTTATTCCTTTTAAGAGTTCTATAGGACCCTACTATTGGTGTCAGAGTACAAGTGAGGAGTCATATAGAACTCTTATCCCTTTTAAGAGTTCCAATAGTAGGGTCATATAGAACTCTTATCCCTTTTAAGAGTCATCTGTTTGGAGTCATGGGAAGGGATCTCCAAGAAGGAGATGAGTCTCCAAGAGAAAAAGAGAGACAGTTTCTTAGAGAAAAGTATTCCTATGTAGTTTTAGGTTGGTTAAACTTCTACTTCTAGAGAGAGAGATTCTTGGTTGCTTTCAAAATCATCTTTTTAGGAGCAGTGTTGGTAGGAAAGAAGATGTTGATCAACAATGTTTTTCGTTAGGAGAACGGGTTTAGAAGGGAAGATTGATGATGTTTTCTTTGTTGATGTTTATAGAGGTACATTATTGGTAACCTAAAACTGTGATATTCATTGAGATTGAGGACTTCTACTTGCTGAGGGTTGTGGAGACATAGTATGAGGGGAACCACATAAATTGTGTGTAGTTGTAATGTGATTTCGGTTTTGCTTTATTTCTTGCATTTAATATATAGTTGTTTCATCTTTTCACGTCTGGCCAATTATGTACACAATCTTTGATGCGATCTTAGTGTTTGGGATTCCTAGTTCCACAAGTGAGGAGTTCTATATGACCCTACTATTGGTGTCAGAGTACAAGGTATGTATGGGCCACAAGTGAGGAGTTCTATATGACCCTACTATTGGTGTCAGAGTACAAGGTATGTATGGGCCATAAGTGAGGAGTTCTATATGACCCTACTCTTGGTGTCAGAGCACAAGGTATGTATGGGGCTAAGGTATGAATATTCAGTTAAGAAAAAGATGAAGGCGAAGTTAGATGGATGCATGGTTTGAGAGGCAAAATGTCTGCGAAAATTCCATAATGGAGGCAAGTACTCAATGAAGGCTGACAAGACGAATATGATGATTTTGTTATCAAGGTAGAGATTTTTAAGTTTGGTGATAGTCAAAATTACCACACGTATATATTTTTTTGAAAAGATTGAGGGTATTATGGTAAACATAAATAAAATGGTTTTTTTAGGGAGCAAGAAAAAAGCTTGTGCGATTTCTATAAAAAAAGGTCAAGGAAGACGTAATACTTTAAGAGTCATCCCTTAGGGGCATAGGAAGGAATATCCAAGAAGAAGGGTCTCCGAGAGAGAGAGAGAGAGAGAGAGAGAGAGAGATATGGCGTCTTTGAGAGAGGCAGTCTACCCACGTAGTTTTTGATTGATTAAACTCCCATTTTTAGATAAAAAAGGTCTCTTGATTGCTCTCCATATTAACTTTTTGATAGCAGTGTTTCGGTAGGAAAGAAGCGAGGATGTTGTTCGGTTGGGAGAACGTATTTTGAAAGAAAGATCGCTGAAGTTTTTTTTACTGATGTTTCAAGAAAATTATATCTTGTAATTCAAAATTGCAATATTAATTGAGACTATAGATTTTTACTTGTTGAGGTTGTGGACGTAGCCCTACAGGTGAACCACGTAAATTGTGTGTCGTTATGGTGTGATTTTGGTTTTATTTTATTTCTTGCCCTCGTAGTAGTAGTATCCATAGTAGTAGTTATAGCATGCTTAAATTTCTTCTTAAATATTATTAATAAAAGAAATTATATTCTTATTAATATTATAATTATATCTTATTAATATTATAATTATATAAATATTGTTATAGTATGATTAACATTACAAACACAATGATATTCTTAGAATAAATTTTATATAAATTTCAACAATGGTTATAAGTTATGTTAGCTTATTATAAATTATATAATAATATAGTTATTACATAACTGTCATTCTACAACAATGCTGATTTTGTATGATTATGGAGCGCGTACATAGTTTACTTCTACTCGCTCGGTCAAAAAATCTATTTGGGAGGATTTTATCAATATGAAATTTTGGGAATCACCTAGGAATCCCTAGATGATTACTCCCAAACGAAAATAATGAAATTTAGGCCATCTAAAAATTGGATGGTTTTTATTCAATCTCTAGATTGAAGAGGCTACATACCCAAAATTTGGGGGCCTAAATTAATTATAGGTGAGGTTTATATGAGAGAGAAATAGACATTATACTCCGTGGGACTAAAATATTTTTTAACCCATATAGTATTTATATTATCATCATCATCATCATTATTATCAGAGCTTTTTCTCAATTATTTGGGGTCGGTATATGAATCCTAGTCTGCATTCTGTTCTGTCACGGGTCATACTCTCAGTGAGGCCATAAGTACTTGTATATTTTCTCACTACTTCGAACCATATCCCTTTGGGTTTACGCCTATCCTTTTTTGGGCCTTCTACTTGAATCAACTCGCACCTCTTGAGAATGTTGTACTGCATCTGCACTGTACATGGCTAGCCCACCTAAGTTTACTTTCTCTCATTCTATCGCCTATTGGAGCCACACCTAAGTTCTCCATAATGTAGTCATATAGTATTTATATGAAAAAATCTGGGGCCCTACCTGTTGTTTAATACCCTTTTGAACATTCCACTATAGTAGTATCATTATCTAATTCTTTAATTAAATATGTTTCCTTTATTCAACATTTGGAAGTATGCTTTCGCCCATACATAATTAAGTCAATCTACTATTTGCAGCTCATACAAATCCAGTGGTACATGATTATTACAAAGTCTATTTATGCCAATTTAAAATAAATTATTCAAAACATAATCTATATATGTCGATTTGATTAAGGCTTTTAAATCTCACTGTATGCCTTTTTCTCCCAATTAGAAAGAGACAAATTATACAGTTTCTTGTTTGTCGTAGTACGCAATAATAAACAATTATAGTGCAGCAACAAATAAAAGATAAAAAAAAAAAACTTCAAATAGGAAAAACTTAAATATTAAAAATCTGATTATGTCCTGCCACTAAACCGAAGCCTAAGGGACAAGAAAAGAAAATGCCTAAACCAAATTTAAACCATAGCTAGTTCACAAGCACACATGCATGTGAATAAAATATTATAAAATTTTATATTTATATGTGACCGAGATATGTGGATTATAGTGAAAATAATGCATATTTCATAATCAAAATCCATATTTTAATTTTAAATAAATATTTTTAGGAATAAAAATTCGAAATAAAAACCAGGAAATACGAAAGTAGCATAATCATTATTTTACTTAAGTTCCTGAAGATCCAAAAAAACTCATAATCTTAAGGGAAAAGTTTATATAGAGCCGAGGCTCTAAACAATCAAATTAGAGCCTACCTCAAAAATTTCATTAGAAAAGATTGTTTTGATGTCTAAATATCCTCAAATTGATCATCTCCACATCAATATACATGGACATGAGAAAAAAATGGATTTCAAGTTTTGAAAATAGTGCATTTGGTAATGTATTTTTGGACCGTCAATTTTCAACATTTTCAAGTTTTCATAGATTTGTCGATGTACACTATTTTTGAAGCTTTAAACTTTATAAATAAAGATGAAAATATATTTTAAGGCTATCACAAAGATTTCTAGTGTTGAAACCACACTTCTCGACACTGTTTAAAGGTAGGCTCTAATTTGATTGTTTAGATCTTAGGCTCTGTGCAAACCACACCCTAATCTTAAATATGAAAGGATAACTTATATATTTGAATTATCATGGAGTTATTTTTTTTACTGATAGTGAAATACTTCTTTAAACAACAAAATATCCATAATTAAAATTATCCAAAAATTTAAGAAATTATCATATTGTTTCTTCTATACAAAGAGAGACCAAGAAAGTCATCAATTTATCTTAATTCAGGGTATCCAAACAAACCTTAAAAAGAATCTAAAGGGTCTGTACTACACTTGGTAGGAGTATGGTAATGGGTAATCAGCATCCACCATCTAAACTAATCCTCAGACAGTGGAGATGAGTAACTACCCTACACGATACATGTACCACGAATAGAATCTTTTCCCAAATCTCAAAGGTAAAAATCTAATACAACAAAATTAATGACCAATATTGCTGAATGATGACCCAAAAATTAGCATCCAAATAAATTTTCTCTCTAACTTGTATTAGTGATTTTCTTTCTTGAGCACATGTACCTCGCTAGATCAAATTATACACTTACTCCCTCGGGCTGTTTGGATACCAAAATTTGAGATTCTCTCTAAATTTATCGGGGGGAGTAACTGTGAGGATATATTATTTCGGTTTCATTTTTTCTCCTTAGGAAATTTAAAAAATCCATATTTAATTTAGAAAATTTCATTAAACGACGCGAATGATGATTTAGAATATTTAGCCAACTGTGAACATGATTTTAGGTAGGATACCGGTATTCAGGTTCTTGATTCCGCAAGCGAAGGATTCCTGATGACCCTAAATGATTGTTTGGTTTGACGGTAACCAAAATCACCAATGCCTACCGAAGGCGTTATGGTCTTTAGATAAAAAAGAAAAATGAGTTTCTTGAAAAGCAATAAAGGAGTTTCACTGATCTCTATAGATCAAAGAGACAATATTCATCCCTTTTTGAGGTCAGTCTGTGATGGTTATGGGAATGGTTGATCTCTAGAGAGAGAGAGAGAGAGGTAGAGCCTCCAAGAGAGACTGAAGACCTCTTGTAGAATGAAACATGACCTCCAAGAAAGAGGGGTGGGAGCATGTGTTTGGGGTTGGTTCGCTTTCTGCTTCTAGTGTGAACAAAAAAAATTCATGGTTGCTCTCAATGCTTTCTTTTAGTAATGGTATAGTGGTGAGAGATGATGAGGATTGGCTCTATTATTCGGGTGGGAGAGTAGGTCTAGAATGAAAGATCAAGTATTTTACCAAATATATCTTTTATTACAAAAAATTATAATATTTTATTGGGACAATATATTTCTACTTGCCGATACCATGGTGATGACCTATTTGTGATAAACCAACGATTATCTATGTCGTTGTGTTGCGCCTCATGCATTTTCTTTATTTCTTGCACTTTTTTTTTTTTGTTGTTGTATTCACTTGTTTCACCACTAGGAAATGTAAAATGACAAAGCTTACATGTCCTTGCCGAACAAGTGGACCTTTAAAACCCACTTAAATTGGAAGGCGAGGGCGAAATTGGACCGGCCCTTCCTATGAATTCTGAAGACTTTTGGTAGTATTTTTTGAAATTAAATTATGACATTACTGAAATGTTAAAAAGCCCCCAAGACTACTCTTTTTATTCAACTTACTTCCAATCTAATTTTTTTTCTCACTTTTCTTTCCAAAATATACTTTCTATGCAAATATGTCCCAAACCAAATAAAAAATAAAAAATGCCTAAACTACCCTCTTTTAATGTTTTCTTAACCAGGCTTCTCTCTCCTCTATCCCACCAAAATAGGGGCTTCGGTACTGAGCACTGTGTAAGTGCGGTCCGGCAGTAGGGCTCCGATACTGTGTAAAGTGCGATTCGACAGTAGGGCTCTAGCCCTGTATAAAGTGCAATCCGACAGTAGGGCTCTGACACTATGTAAATAGGGGCTCTGGTACTGAGCATTGTGTAAATGCGGTCCGGCAGTAGGGTTCCGACATTGTGTAAAGTGCGGTTTGACAGTAGGGCTCTAGCACTGTGTAAAGTGCGATCCGGCAGTAGGGCTCTAACACTATGTAAAGTGCGGTCCAACAGTTTCAAAGGGCGGTCCGGTAGTTGTAAAGTGCGGTCCAACAGTTGCAAAGGGCTGTCCAACAGTTGTAAATGACGGTCTGGCAGTAGATGTTATTGGATTCCAGGGCTCCGACACTATGTAAAGTGCGGTTCGACAGTTGCAAAGGGCGGTCCGGCAGTTGTAAAGTGCGGTCCAACAGTTGCAAAGGGCGGTCCAGCAGTTGTAAATGACGGTCCGGCAGTAGATGTTATTGGATTACAGGGCTCCGACACTATGTAAAGGGCGGTCCTACATTACTCAGTTTCGGTCCAGTTGTTGTCTGAGGGTGGTCCGACACTTGTGCGCTCAGACAATGTGATGGCATGTTCCGGCAATGTGCTACTGGAGTCCAAAAGTCAACGTCAAATATGGCCAAAATGATTTTTGTGTACGGGAAGAGTATTTCCGTCTAAAAAAATGAACTTTTTCTCTTAGGGGGTATTTGCATAGAAGGTTTGTTTTGGGGAAAAAAATGAGAGAAAAAGTTAAGTTGGGGGTAAGTTGCATAGAAAGTGTGGTCTTGAGGTTTTTTTTTATAATTTTCCCTAAATAGTTCTTGAGTAGTTCAGAATTTTGATAAAATTTTCTCTCTTTTTCACGCATCCATGGAGTAAAACCCAAGCCCACGGACCTAGGGCTAGCAATGGGTTGGGTCTAGGCCGGCAAAGGTCACTAAAGGCTCTGCGCTAGCATTGCCCAGTGTTTGAGGGGCCCTAGCTTAGGCCCAACCCCAGACCTTGGCTAGGTGTCTAGCCTCTGGCCCTAACCTGATTTGGGCTAGGCCAGACCATGCCTAGCAAATATGAACAACAAAATAAGTGGAAACAAAAAGGAAAAAGGAGACTAGGCGGTCTCATTATGACTCTTGGCAGTGTCCCAGCCCAACCTGGCCTGGCTTGACCCTCAAAGCCAAATCTTGTGTCCTAGCTCTTGGTTTTAAGGGTTGGGCCCGCTCAGTGGCCCAAATAGGCCCCGCCTCTTGGGCCATTGGCAACCCTACATGCACCATAGCTTTTAAGGGTTGGGCCAGCCAGGCGGGACCACCCGGCCACTGACTGGGCCACCTGGCCATTGCCAGCCCTACATGAACCACGGCGGAGCAACACATGAGGACTCAAGCCAAAGGACTCAAGTTGTGGCCGTTTCGATATGGAGCCGTTTCCGAATGTTTACATGGCCCACGTCAAAATCTCTCTCTCTCTCTCTCTCTCTCTATCCAGGAGATCAAAACAAAATATAACTGATGCAACTGCTCGCTGTGGAAAGCATCGCTTTCTTGACGTCGGCCCATTCCAAAATCTTTACAAAAAAACAATGAATACCTCCCATAAAGCAAGAATCGATTGATTTTTGAGTACCTCTCATAGAGCAAGAATCCATTTGAATTTTACTCTAGGGTTGTAATCATTTTAAATCTAGTAAAATGGTTTGCTAGGGCTGTAGCCCTATCAAAAAAAAGAAAAAAAAGTAAATCCTAACCTCATAACTTATCAAAAATTGCAAGTCAAGTATTGGAAAACCTTTACATCGTTCATCTGGACTTGAATATTATGGTTGTGAAAAAAATAATAATTTCAAACTCTAAAAATAGTGTATATTGTAACAAATTACCTACACCTTTTATTTTGGTTTAAAAATAAGTGTTCACATATCCACAAGTTCTGTACTTTTTTTGAGTTTCAAATTTTATTGTCGGTGTTGGAAATTGATTTTAGAGCCATCATAGAAATTTCCGTCACTCATAGTACTTTCAAAACGAGTGAGGTGAGGCTTTATTTTGTTTCATAAACCCTAGGCCTTATAGAAACATCATCCATTTATTTAAGAGGCCAAACAATCTCAAAGAGCTCCATTAGATACGTATGGCTGAAGGAATTTGGCAAAAAGAAAAGAGTGAGTGCATGATTTTATCTATATATATATATACCTTCACTCTTTCAATACAATCATAAGGTACCTCTATCCTAAGATTGCAGGTGTTTGGTTGTTGGAGAGTTATTACTGCTTGAAGAGGTTGCCTACCTCCCTCATTGTGGTTGTTCCTTGCACTTCACTCAATCATCACCCTGCCACGATTCTCTTGTCTGCCATGCTCTCTCATCCAATTATTTAGAGTGAATTTGACAATATGCCTTATATTTATTTTTTTAACTTGACAAACTTAAAGAGTGATGAGAAAAAAGACTCAACCAAGGTATTGAGACCTTGTCCCAGACGAATTATTCAGCCGAGTTCATGCTTAAAAAAAAAAAAAGAAGAAAAATAACAAAACTAGATAAGATTTATATATAATAAGATACCAATACTTATCATGAGTACCTAAGTAGTGTACTTGTAAACTACTGTGGGCCTCAACAAGAGGTTGAGGCATCAAATCTTGTCCATTGCCTTTCACTTTGTGAGGAAACCCTCTTAATTGTTTAATTAAATCATAATGGTGGTGCTAATCTTTTAATAAAAAAAACTCCCTTTAATTGTTTAATTAATAGGGTTTATATATAATTGGATACATATATATCCAAGTAGTGTATTTGTCAACTATGGGCCTCAACAGGAGGTTGAGGCATCAAATCCTGCCCGTTGTACGTCACTTTGTGAGTTTGTAGTTTATTAATAAAAATGAGTTCGTATTTTAAATGAGTGAGTATTTTTTTTAATGATTATGTAGTTTTTTTAATAAAATTGAGTTTGTATTTGAATGAGTAATTTTTTTTAATAAAAACAAGGAACCCGTCTGAATTGTTTAATTGAATCATAATGGTACTTATTTTTAATAAAAAGAGGAATCCTCTTTAATTGTTTAATCAAACCATTGAGTAAGATCATGTATGGGAGGATTAGAACCGAAGATGAGAGGCTGCTGATTGAACCATTGAACCTTTCAGATCATGTTTGGGAGGATTCAAACCGAAGATGAGAGGCTGCTGATTGAACCATTGAACCTTTCAGATCATGTTCGGGAGGATTCAAACTGAAGACGTGAACCTTTAAGATCATGTTTGTGCGGATTCGAACGGAAGATGTGAGGCTGATTGAACCATTGAGCCTTTAAAGATCATGTCTGGGAGGATTCAAACCGAACAAACTGAAGACGTGAACCTTTTTAAGATCCTGTTTGTACGGATTCGAACTGAAGATGTGAGGCTGATTGAACCATTGAGCCTTTAAGATCATGTCTGGGAGGATTCAAACCGAAGACGTGAGGCTGATTGAACCATTGAGCCATTGTGAAACACATGTCTAGGAGGATTCAAACTGAAGACGTGAGACTGATTGAACCATTGAGTTTTTAAGATCACGAATGGGAGGCTGATTGAACCATTGAGCCATTGTGAAACACATGTCTAGGAGGATTCAAACCGAAGACGTGAGACTGATTGAACCATTGAGTTTTTAAGATGACCTATGGGAGGATTCGAACCGAAGATGTGAGGCTGTAGGGAAGTAGATAATAGCCAACAAGTCACTTAGATGTTGTATGAATAAAGTTGCAGGTACAGAATATATATAAAACATCAATACGTAGTACTCAGCCTCGCCTATTGGATGAGGCCAAGTAACTTGGCCGAGTCCGAGTCTCCTCGGCCGAGTCTAGAATCACTGGTTAAAGAACATCTATTCTTTTTTTATTTGGACTACAAGATGGAATTCTCAATTTTTAGTCCCCTTTAGGTTTAACTAGGGAGGAAGACTCTCTCATAATTCTAGGACACTAGGGTTTTAAAAGTGGCCGAGCTGACCTAGAATCAACAGTATCAGTATAGAATTAGTGGGCAAGCTTTTCTAGTTAGAGAAACCTTTGAATTGTCTGATTCCCTCAGTTTTTTATTTTCTATTCCATCCTTATTACAATAACGTACTACGATCAGACACAAGAATTCCGTACTTTGATTAGTCAACTTGGAATTGGTCCCAATGCAATTTGGTGTCCGATTCCGATTTACATGAGATTGGAAAATCTTGGTGAAAATCCCATTCATTTAACATCAAAAGGAGCTCAAATTTTACACTAATATCAAAGATATTGTAATTAACCTTCCAACTATGTTGAATTCCCTAAACTTCGCTAACACAACAAACATTTCTTCTCATTCATCATGCTGCAAAGTTTGGCTGTGTTTTGGGATAGCAAGTAATGATGATAAGAACAAAAGCACATAGGGTTGCATTCATCAGCAAAAAGTATCAATATTGCAAAAAGAAATACAAGGAGCCCAAAACAAGACACCTTGGGTTCACTATGGCAATGTCCCCACAATGATATGGGGCAGTTTTTCTTGTTTGCCTCTCCTATATAAACCCCTTAAACATCTTGGTTCTTCCAACACCTACCCATGGCTTCTTTCACTCTGTATTTCCTCTCTTTATCCCTCTTCTCTCTTTTCCCCACTCCTTTGGGCTCTGGCCATCTAACTCACCTTGGCATGGTTGAACCTAGCCAAGTACAAGCAAATATTTCACCACCTCTCCCCGGAATTTTCCCCTCTGAGCACGTTAGAACCTCCAAGTTCACTAGGCATTATGCCAATCTTTGGGGTTCACAGCACCAAAATGTATCCAAAGATAACTCTTCCGTTACTCTTCGAATCGATCGATATTCTGGTCTGTTCCTCTCTCCCTCTCTCTTTATATATCTATCTATATGTCTATCTATATATAAACCCATCGATCTTTCTTTCTCTCTATGTTTTAAGGGAAAGGTTTATATACAACCCTTACTGTATGGAAGATATATACCTTCCCCGCCATTCAGCCGTCCAATTTAGATCAAGTGAGTCACTGACCGTTTGATCTAGATCCGACACCTTAGAGTATTTCATTTTAATTTTTTCTATAAATTATATGATTATGAAATTTGGTACATACCATCATCTCAAAGGGGTGCACTTAATATTTTTTATAAAATACAACGACCAAAATACCCATGAAAATTTTAGGGGCATTTTGGTTATTTTATTTTATTGGGAATAATTTTTTTAGATTTTTTATAGGTGCGAGTTTAAGAGTGAAGTGTATGTCTAAAATTTGGTGTCAAAATATTTTGTAGAAAGAAATTAAAAATAAAATAATATAAAGGTATGACATTATGATTGAGGCTATCTCAACCGTCCATTCAGGATGGATGGTTAGAAAGGGTGAAGTATATAAATTTTATAGAGTAAAAAAAGTACAGAAAGCTTGCCCATATTTTAATATGTTCATTCCCTTTTATGATTGAAGTAATAGCCAGACTATGTTTCTCGGGATTTGGGCTCAAATATGTGGCACCTTGTTTCCAAGAGGGAGGCTGAGGGTTCTAATTACTTAGCTTACTCATCTAGGAGGAAGAGAACAAAAAGGCTAGAACCATTCCCACAGGAAATTAATGGGAATTATATCTTCCAAGTTACTAATATTGAGAGGCACGAAAAAGGGCTTTCATAAAAATAAAGAGGCAATAAGAAAGAGTAATTATGTCACTTTTGTTGCTTTGGGGATTAAGAAGATGAAAGGAGGCCAATTGAATCGTTATTTCTATTGTAAATGACTTATGAAACCATGAACAAAGGCATCTTTTAGACACCGAAAGAGACCACGGTTGGTGGACATTTATGTTTGACGAGGTACCTTGTTTGTATTCATGTTTAGGTTTGTATGTACCGGGAAATGGGTTAGGGTTGCGATGGTAACACTTTGTGGTTCCATTTTCATTGACACCACCCTACTAATACCTTTCAAAAACTAACTCTTAAATTATTATCACGGATACCACCTTATTAATACCTTTCAAAAACTAACCCCTAAATTATTTGAAAAAAACAGGAAGGGAAAACTAGGTTGTCAATGGGTCGAGGCGGGTTCAGGCTCTTTGGCCTAGCTAGAGCTCAAGACAATGTAGGGTAGACCTGGGTCCATTATGGGTCAAAAGTTAAAGTTCATGGCCTAGCCTACAACTTGGACCAAAACAACCAGGCGGCCAGGCTGGGCCCCATATAAATATTTAAGTGTATGTGGCATATACTTCAAAATTCTGGTTAGGCTCGGGTCAGGTCAGTGCTAGCTTGGGCCAAGCCTGATAGTATGGTAGGCTTGCCCCGGTTCTGGTATACGGGTCATAACTTTGGGCCTGAAACTGACCCTGGCCCACAGGCGCACAGCCGTGGCTCGTTAGTATTCCCAATCAGAATGAGCAAATCCTTTGGTACGGTGTTTTTGCTGTGGACCAAACTCACAATGTGATCCCCCCAGCTCCACCACTTTGCCCACCAATCTAGGTTTTTAAAATTTGAGAAGATAGATTGCATGGGTTATATACCCGAATCAAGGCCAGACCCCATTAAAAATCCCAAGGAGTAAACAAAACAAAACGAGAACGTGTGGTATATCCATGTGATCAAACTATATGATCCGCCCTGATGAATATCATCGTCCATTCAATCCATTGGATGGTGGATAGAGGGAAAGTTGGGCCACCTTATTAATTCAATTTTAGTCCACTCTCTCCATCACCCTCAATTTCATGGCCTGGTCCTAACTCTTATGGACATGTGCGCTATGTGATAGAGGCAATGGGCCGGGTGGCCCGGACCAGACCGGTTGGTCGACTCTAAAAAACTAGGGCTTGGGCCACAAAATGTGGCCCGAGGGCCGAGCTTGGTCAAAGGCAAGAAAGGTCTAGCCCGGCCCTTATTTTTTAATTTTTTTTGCTTTGTTTTTCTTTAATTTTCAGATCCCTAGCATAACAAATATCTTGAACCTCAGACAATAAACTATTAATGGGACTTTTATTTGCCCTTTACAACACTTTATTGCCTTCAAAGAGTCTACTTCAACGATTATCTTACTCCGAAAATCCATTTAGCAATTTCTTTACAATGATCTCAATTCCGCTTCATTAGCTGTCCAATACCAAACGGGCAATAATATTGCCCCTTCATGGTTTCTCACCAACCCTGCAATATTTTCTCTTCCATTAATTCGAAAGAGAGCTTCTATTAAAATTTAATATGATGTAATCCTACATCAATCATCCCCTTTATTTTGAACATCAAATTCACCCTCACAAATCCCCAAAACTCTTTACATACTGATGCCCACTTACTATCCCTTCAAATATTCTTCTATTTATTTCTTCTCTATGTCCCACAATACCACCATGCCTTTCATGATTTTCCTAAAGATTTTACCTACTCCTGATGCATCATCATGAATTTCATTTGAGTAAATATTTTTTCAGCATGCAGTGGGACTTCCACTTACTTCTCAGCACATTTCTAGCCCACTCCTGTATTTTTTGGGGGTGGTATAGCGCCCACATTACGTAGATTTTTGATGGGGGTGGTATAGCGCGCCCACATTACGTAGATTTTTGAAGGGTGCACAATCACTCTTTAACGGTGCACAATCACTCTTTAACGGTTCACATTAACTTCTTTCAACAACCACAAATTGATTTTTTTTTTTTTTAATCCAAATTTTTTTATTTTTCTTAATTTGGGATATAGATGCATTCTTACAAAGCACATAATAAAATAAAATAATAAAGAATAGTTTAATATGTCATATAATAATGAATCTAACCGCAAGTTTTAGATAAGTATAAATTTTAAATAAAATTAAAATAAAAAACAGATTTATTTTGTGGCTATTGGACGTCGCCTTTTTGTTCAACTTGAACTATTTGAAGGGTGCCACACTTCCAACATCCACATTATGTGGATGGGAAGCTGATGTGGTTGGGAAGCTTTCCCTTTTTTTTTTTTTTTTCGTTATGTGCAATGTAAAACCATGTTTTCTTACTAACATGAACATGAAATTTGGAATTTTTTTTTTGTTTTTTCTGATCTTTCACATTAGGAAACAATTTATATAAGGTTGCAACTAAAATTAAAGATGCACCTAAAAAAAAAAGATTGTTTTAAAATTGAAAAATCCTTTAATTGATCATCTCAATATCGAGATGTATGAATATGAAAAAAAAAGAAAGATTTTGAGTCCCATAAGCAGTTCATCTTGCAACCCATTATCTAGACCATCCATTTTCAAGATTTTCATATGTTTATAGATCTATTTGATTTTAACCATTTTTAGAGTCAAAATTTTATAATTAAAAATGAAAATAGATTTTCAGATAATCTTAAGAACTACTTACACCAAAATTACATGGTATGATAAAGCATGGAGGTTTATAGAAACCACACCCGCAAAGAAGCATTGTTGCATATGTTTAATATCCATTTTTCCACATGTAGGAAGCGGGTTCAAATCAAAGAAGAGTTACATGTACGGCTTCTTCAACGCTGCCATCAAACTTCAGAGTGGATACACGGCCGGGATCATAACTTCTTTCTACGTGAGTTATATATTCTTGTTTTTAGGTGAGATGTACTATTGTCTCATACGCTATAGAAGTTCTATGGTCCTATTGTGTCTTATCACCATCCAATCCATGGATGGATAGTGTTGCGGAGAGAGGACTTTGGCTCATGTTCAGATTGTTCCCTTCTAAGTTCTAACTCTAGATTGTTTATGGACGATTCGGATCATGGGTTTTATTTTTACTTTTTCTTTGTAAAACCATTTGTTAGAGCATGTGTATGTGCTCTTCCACTACAACACTTTGCTCCCTTGGGTGCAAGAGTCACTTAGGATTTTTTTGGCCTTTTTTGGGAAAGATATTCTACTCCCATAGGAGTGGAATGTCCATTTACTTCCCCCCAGTAAAACCCCGGCCCACTAGGAATTAATATTAGGACACCAAATTTTGGGAGTGCAACCTTTTCAACCCATTGGTTGACTTTAATAGTTTATTTATTTATTTATTACAAATAGATCATTTATTTTCTGTATAAAAATATCACAATCACATTTGTCCATTAAATTTCAAATTGAATGATTATAAAGTATTATTGACTCTAATGAAAGTTCAACTTGAATGATTATAAACTGTCATTGACTAGTATGAAAGTTCAATTTATTTTTTTATTTTTTTATTTTTTTTCAAATTTTATGACACACCTAAAGACATATATTTTAACATCTAATAGGTAAGAATAATTGTAACCTCATTATAAAAAAGATAAATTATCTCATAGTATACAATCCCCTTAAAAAATGATTTTCTTATTGTACGTTTTATGCACTCGAAAACAATAATGTCCCGAGATTGAATAGAAACCATCCTATGTTTAGATGGTGGGATCTAAGTGTTAGAAAACTTGAATTTTAATTTTTTTTTTTGAAAGTAATGATCTAGTAATTCTTAAGTGGGTTCTCAAAATTTTAAATTGATAAAATCTTCCCAAGCCTATCTTCTAATTGAAGTAATAGAAATAAACTATGCTCCCGAGAGAGAAGCAAATAAAATATCATTTCTATCAAAGATAGAGAGAGAATTTATGAGTTGCTTTTGCAGTTGTCGAATAACCAGGTGTACGAAGGGTGGCATGATGAGGTGGACATGGAGTTCTTGGGCACAATCACTGGTGAGCCCATCAAGCTCCAGACCAATGTGTATGGCAACGGCACCGGAGATGGGACCGGGATGCAGGGAAGGGAGCAGCATTTCCACCTTTGGTTCGACCCAACTGCTACCTTCCATAATTACAGCATATTGTGGAGCCCTCATCAGATACTGTAAATTTATTACTCTCTCTCTCTCTTCACCTGCATACATGCGCACATGCAAAAACCCTCATCTCTATTATCATAGATGGGGAAATTTACTTATACATCAATTTTTATTTTTGGTAGTCTAAAATAGTCCTATATATTATATATTTTATCATCAAATCTCTTTTTTTAAGAACAGAAATAGTATTTTAATTTTTTCTTTTTACATGTGTCAGATTATGTTCATATTTGTATGTTCACAATTTTTACCATCATACACTAATAAAAATGATTTAAAATAAATAAAATGTCAAATTAACTATGTACTATTTAGGGGTAATTTGGTAATTTAAATCATTTTTAATATTTTTTATAAATGTATAATGATAAAAAGTATGTATATACCAAATTTGACTTAGAACTTTATATTTTTAGAAATAGGACTTGATAGTAAAATATAAAATTCATGAGATTAGTTTAAATATAAAAATAAAAAAGCATTTATATGTAAACTTCCCTAAAAGAAACCTATAATTATCCGTAACAAAATATATAATAGAATGTATTCCTCTTATACAATATAAGGGGGAAAATGTTGCATGAGGGCTAAACCATATTTCTACAATATGCAGTCCAGGGGTATAAAGCATCCATATTAAAGATGGATGCAAATCGGTGGTCCATCTAACAACAAGTGTAAATAACGGTCCAAATTTTTTCTTAATATAATTATTATTTGTAGTTTTCAAATTTTTTTTTATTTCATGTTCACGATCTCCATGTTAAAGATTACTTATTTCTAAAAATTAAGATTAAATCATATTTAAAAATATATTTATTTCCAAACCCATATTTCTACATTATGCGGGCTGGGCGCATAAAAGCCGTGTCCATATCAAAGGGATAGAGTTATCTTTAGCCATCACATGTGAGATCCAACCATTAAACTAACATAAGAGGGATAGAGTCGATATAGCATCCTACCCTCCACTCCAACCATTAACGCATCAGATTAAAAGAAGAAAGGAAAACATGAAATCAAGTGGCACTCATTGCATGTACGGCTTTGATTACTCAGGGGTGCATACATGATCAATGGAAAGATCGTACACCAAACAATAAATAAATGCATAATAAAAAGGAACCCCCAAAATGAATATATGTCGCCTATGAGGGTACCCTCAGTGGCCCAGGGGCCACGGTGGTGTATAATGGTGATGGTATCATACTCCCTGATCTCCAAAGGTTTTGTATAAGTTGTTGCTTCATGGGAAGGAGATGGAGACGAGATGATCCTGGGGCAGGAAATGTCACCTCGAGCTTCACGTTGGGCCTGTGGCGAGGCACGCCGCCTGGTGCACACCGTCCATACTCTTCTGTATTTGGGTTGTTCATGGAGTGTTGCTTTGTTTTTGGCAACGGTGGTGGTTGCCATAACGCGAACTCCTCTGAGCCGCAGTGCCGAGGTCAATCATGAAGTCGAGCGAGATGGTGCACTACTTGGCCTCACCTTTCATGGTGGGCTCCACATAAGGGTGGCAATGGCCCCATCCTGGCCCTGAAAATTTGGGGCTGGGCTACAAAATGTGGCCCAATGGCCGGGCCACCAGGGCTTCAGGCGGGCCTGGGCCAAAACGCGGCTGTCCTGCTTCGGTTCAGCCCGGCCTTTATTTTCTTTGTTTTTTTTCTTTTAATTTTACTAACCTGGTCTTGACCCCGTCTGAGCTTAATAGGGCCAGAGCCTCCTCAACGCGATTCAGGCAAGGGCTGGCCCTTAGGGGAATAGGGCTGGGGCTGGGCCAGCCTAGGCCCGGGGTGTTGCCAGCCCTAGCTCCTCACACTTTGTGCGTCTATTTCGTAGCCTTGGCCACATCTTCAATAAAATAAAGTTACAACATTATATAAACTTTTCGGTAATAGATGAGTAGCATGTGGTTTGTATAAGGTTGCAACCTTAATCAATCAAAATAAGACGCTTCCATGCTTTATCATAAAATGCGATTTTCATGTCAAAACTTCTTAGAATATATAGTGTGGGAATCTGTTTGCATCACTTAATTTTTATAAACTCCAAAAATAATTCAAATCAAGTAGATCTATAAATGCATAAAAATCTTGAAAATGAACGATCTAGATAATGTATTGCAAGATGTATAGTTTTTGAGACTTGAAATCTTGTTTTTTTATTTATACTCATACATCTCAATGCCGAGATGATCAACTACAAGTTTTTCCAACACCAAAAAAATTTTTCTCCAAGGATTTTAGAAGTGTACCTTGATTCTACATTATAAGGTGGCAACCTTATATAAAACTTTTTCCATATAAATGTGGTGATTCCCTCTCCCCTCATGTCCAACATATATCTAGTAAAGTAAAGTGAATTTATCTTTCCATTAGCAATGTGTTCTCTAGCCCCCATATCTCCAACATGTACGAAGTAAAGTAACTCTCTCTCTCTCTAAGCATTTTGTGAACATGTAGGTTTTTGGTGGATGACATCCCAATACGGCGTTTTCCAAGGGTTCGGGCTCTTGGGCCCAAGTACCCATCCAAGCCCATGTCCGTGTATGCCACCATATGGGATGCTTCAGATTGGGCCACAGATGGGGGCAAATACAAAGCAAATTATACTTATGAGCCCTTCTATGCCACTTACACTAACTTCAAGCTTCGTGGATGCCAAAAGAAGAGATGCTCTCATGCCCTTGACTCTCTCATCCCACCAAAGCCCAACAAGCAATTTAGGGAGTCTTTGAAGTTTGTGAGAGAAAATTATATGGTTTATGACTACTGCCAAGATCTCCAAAGGTACCCCAACAGATTGCCTGAGTGCCCATCCTTGAAGCGCTGGTAAATTATTGATGAATTAGGAATCAGGCTTGCACTGGTAAATTAATGATGAATTAAGAATCGGGCTTGGGTCAAGATAGTAGAGGCTGTGTTTTCACAGCACCACGTCGCAAGCACCATTCCTGTGCAACCAACCTTGTCAAAAAAAGAAAGATGATGAATTGAGTTTGTATTAGCGTTTGGGTTTTGGCTAAATAAGTTTGTATTAGCATTTTTTTTTCATGAGTATCCCCTTTTATGTATTTATAAGGGAATTGTCAATGTTCATTACTGTAATTTCAATGTTGGTTCTCACTCTACAGGAGAATTTTACATGCAAAAAATTATTTATGCTTAGTAGTTTGCGTTTGATGGACAATAGTCAGCTTATTCATAAGCAAAAATATAAGGGAAAGTTTTGTATGTGACCTTACATTTATGTAAAGTATATGGGGAAAGCTTTCTATATTCCCCCTACAATATAAGAGTTCTATGTTCCCCTTATCCAACCGTCTATTTTTAAATGGAGGGCTAAGATTGCACCAATCACAATGTCACGTCTCTACACTGTTTTATTTTTAATTTTTTTTCTATACACTGTTTTGATACCAAATTTTGGACGTCTATTCCTATATTCAATTCGTACTAATGAAAAATATATATAAAAAAATATTTTCAATAAAATAAAATAACCAAAATACCCCTAAAAGTTTCAAGGGATATTTTGGTCATTATGTTTTATCGAAAAATTATTGTTAATATTTTCTATAGGTGCGCCCCAATGAGAAGATGGCACGTACCAAATTTCATATTAAAAACAATTGTATTAAAAAAAATAAAAATAAAATACTTTGAGACGTCGGATCTAAGATCCTCTCTTGATAAAAAATGGACGGCTGGATAGTAGGGAGATCATAGCACTTCTATGTTGTAGGGGGAACGTAGAAAGCTCTTCCAAGTATGTGTGACTCCATTTCTCAGCCATCCGATATGAATAAATAGTTAGGACATCTTATGTCATGATATCACACCAAAATATTATTTTACTTTTAGTATTATTTTTCCACAAAGTATTTTTGTATGAAATTTGGGGCGTCCCCTTAAGTTATTGGGCCACACCAAGCAAAAATAAAAGAAATATTTTCAATAAAAACAAATGATAAAAAAGCCCCTCCATGTTTCGGGGTTATTTTCATAATTTAATGCTATGATTTTTTTTTTTAATCATGTGCATCATTGATAGATATATGTATGGTACAAATTTCGTTATAAAATGATTTATAGAATAAAAATTAACAATAAAATACTTAGAGCCATAGGATCAAAGTTTGAAACTCAAGAGCCAACCCTAGTCAGATTGAAAGGTTGAGAGCAGGGACTACATATGATTCACATCTAGGTGGGTCAGGGTGTGGTTTCTATAAGGTTGCAACCTTAAACAATTCAATTAAGGTGCACCTCCAAATTCTTTCTTAACATGTAATTTTGATGTAATTTGTTTTTAGGATTACCTAAAAATCTATTTTTATATCTAATTATATAATTTTAAACTCCAAAAATGAATAAAATCAAGTAGATCGACAAACATATGAAAATATTGAAAATGGACGGTCTAGATAATGTGTTGCATGATGCACTATTTATGAGACTTTAATATCTATATATATATATATATATATATATATTCATGGATCTTGATGTTGAGATGATGAATTAGAGGGTTTATCAACATTAAAATAACATTTTTCGATAGAATTTTGAGGTGCACTTGTAATTGTACATTTTAAAGTTGCAACCTTATATAACCTTTTTCCTTCCCAAAATATAATAACGTGCACAATGCTTTATGACATTTAAAATAGAGATTGCATACCATAACCTCATTTACCCCTTGTACAAAATCGTCATCAGCCACCTTCAAATAAACCAAAACGTCATCAGCCACCTTCAAATAAATCAAACAGCTGCGGGTGTGCCAGGTTTCCGAATGGATCTTGATTAAAAGTTTTCTCGGGCTTTAAGAGCTATCAATAGGACACATCCTGCCTCCAGATTTCACATCTGACGGTTGTGGATAATTGTATGACTGTTTTTTCACAACGGTAATATTTTTTTTTTGAACATAAAGCTGCAGGCATTTAACTTTCACCCTTATTATTATTAACTGGTGTTTTGATGTTTCAAAACCTCCTTGCGTCTTAGATCCATTTGGTTGCACGTGATGGATTCTTTATCTGTAGTGGTGGTTTCTTTCTACCATCTGTATAGGAAGGCAAATGAGATTGCAAATGGTTTGGCAATAAAAAAGGATAAATTTGGATTTTTTAGTAATTTCGTCTGATTTATTTTTACCGATATATTGTTTCTTTTCCCTTATAAATAAAATAAGTACTCTTGCCAAAAACAAATATAAAAAAAATACAAAGAGAATGATCTCCGAATCTGTGGCCTTTGTCTATGAAATGGGGCTGTAGGGAACCCCATTGCATCAATGGCCTGGACTGACATGAGTGTGCTGACGCGGTGAGGATTTGACATGGGATGAGACGGCTGTCATTCATTGAGCTAACTAAACGTGCACCAGGTAATCTTGCATGGTAGTGGGTTTGAAAGATCTTAAAAGGCACCACCAAATAGCTAGGTGAAACATTAGTCACGGTTCATCCATTTTTTTCATTTTTATTTAGGGGTGGCAATAGGTCACTTGCCGACCCGTTGGTTTGACTTCAACCAGGTCTAGTCCTGGGTTTGGGTTGGGTCCAGGTCTAGGTTCTAGACCCGGGGGGAGGGGTCAAAGGTTTGGGTCTAGCATGGATCCCTATTATATTGGTTCCAGTAAAGTATAGAAAATATGTAAAATATATACTAAATAACATATAAAGACCTAGGTCCATGTCAAAATGACTTGGACTCGACTTGGCACTTGGTCCAAGTCACTCGGATCTCTAGGTCCCTATGGAAACCCCGACCTGCCACAACTTGTTGCCACCCCTGTTATTATTTCATTATAATGAAGGGGGTATTGAGAAAATAAAAATTGAGAAAATAAAAAACACACTCCAAGGAGCATAGATAGGGTCTATTTGCACAAATAAACAAGCCTATTCATCAACCGGATCTAAAACTTTGGGACCGACTGATATGGAGGGATTCCCATTAGGTTGGGTGAGCACGTAGGGTCATCCCGCCAAGTTGACTCTGGTTGTCACTAGGCCATGAAATCTTGGCCAGATGGTCCTTTCAGGTCAAGAAAAAACTGACCCGATTTCTTGCAGAGTTGTTCTTGGGTCAAGCGTAATGTGGGGTTAACCCTGACCAGTTTGCAGTCTGATTGAGCCCTCCTAGTGTTTAAGTGCATGCACAAAGACAAAAGGTGCCCTTGTGAAAATAGGTTTTTAAACTTAACACAACATATTTCAATGGATACTTGAGTTGCATATCAGACTTGTTTGGCTCGTGGGTAGCCATCTCATGTTTGATTTATGAAAAAGCAGTCACCATGACATCTAAACTATTCACAACATTTTGCAAAATAGTGCCATTTTATTAGAACTCTGCTGCATATTTTGCAAGCAGTAAAGCCAAGTGCCATTTTATAAGAAAGCTTCTTTGTACCTTGCAAGGTACAAAGCCGATCTTTTACAAAACTCCCTCTTTGGAGAGATTTTCAATGAAGCAAACCAGCCCAAGATCAATATCTAATATTAAGAAAGAAGAAAACAATCATCACTATTGTCAAAGGTTTTTCTAAATAAATTGGGATTAGCTATGCGAATCTTAGGCTGTTATTTTACTCTATTAAATACCATACCATTAGTAAGGCCATAAGTCCCCATATTTTTTCTCACTCTTTTCAACCATGTTATTTTGGGCCTAGCCCTTGTCTTTTTTTAACCTTCCACTTAAATTGACTCGCACTTCCTAACCGGTGGTGTACTGGGTTTGTGCCATGTATGGCCAGCCACCTAAGTCTAGTCTCTTTCATCTTATCTCCTATTGATGCCATACTTAAATTTTTCAGAATGTATTTATTTCGAATTTTATCCCTTCTTTTCTTTCCCCTCATCCATCTGAACATCCTCATCTCCGCTGTACTCATTCTATAGGTATATCATTTTTGATAGCCCAACATTCCTCTCTATAGAACAAAGTTGGTCTCACATCTGCTATATAGAACTTGTCCTTTAGCTTCATTGGTATACGGCAATCACATAAATGTCAGTTGCATCGTGCATATCTCTCACCAAGTCGATATAGTGTTGGGAGACTCTTTTCTTTTCCAACACCGACCAAATCAAATATTGATGTACTCTATCATAAGCTTTCTCTAGATCAATAAAGGCCATATAGAGGTCTTTTCCCTTCTCCCTAAACTTCTCAATCAGTTGTTTAAATAGGAAAATAACCTTTGTTGTTGAACTTTTTAGCATAAAACCGAATTGGTTTTTTGATACACTCATTTCACACCTTAGTCGTTGCTCAATCACTTTCTCCCAGAGCTCCATAGTGTGGCTCATAAGTTTGATCACTCAATAGTTTGCACAATTCTATATGTCTCATTTATTTTTATAAATAGGTACCACATGTTCTTTGTCTGGTATTTTCTTTGTTCTTAACACCTTGTATAGTTGTGAGTTATACTACCGTGGTTCAATGCTATAAGCTACCATGGAACTTTGATAGACTTTGTAGTATATACTCTAAGTGACGGTTCAAATGAAAAGATACCTTCATGGCACACAAATATTATATGGTTGTCTATTATTTTTTATATTATTTTGAAATAGGAGAGGAAATGTTAGTATTTTAATATAAGTAAAATATTATAAGTTCTTTCAAAATAATATACTTATATATTTTGTTTTCCTAAGTTTTAAATAAATAGAGAGAAAACATTATGGGTCTTAGTCTCATATTGAAGAGTGGAGTGTGAAAAGAGTAGCCATGGAACAAAGGAGAGAGTGTGGACACTTATGCGAAGCACGCAAAGAGTGCGACGTGCACACTCACATGCATGCGTTCGTGAGGGCGAGGGCGAGGGCGAGGGTGAGGGTGCTTGATGGTGCAATTTGCACTTCGCACGCTTGCATTGACGCAAGGCACCCATTGTACATGTATGGGTTGGGCTCGGGCTCGATCCAATTTTATGCAATACGACTCATACTTGCACATGTGCATGAAGCGGTGTGAGCTCTAACATCTAGTATCCTAGACATTGATTTTGAGAGGCCTCATGACTGTTCAATGATCCAACAGTTAATAAATGTTGTATGATGATAGTTGGAAACCCAACAAGCACTTGTCTTGTGAACATGCATATTCACAACTACTATTCACTCTTTCACCTTTTTACTATTTCAAATTCTCTCTCAATATTTTGTTATGAAAATACAAAAAACAAGCCACTTTCTCTCTCTAAATTCAGGCAACTTCAATGCTACGTAGACTTGCTTATATTGTACAAAATTAGGCGTGTATCATTATCAACCTTCTGTTTATAGATATCCTGAAGACTAACTTGTCTGAGTTACCTTTTTGCACACTGTTATTCTATAGTGAGGGGTTTAAATGACAGTAGTGACAGAGCGCATAACATAATATAAACATGAAATTCCGTCTATTTATTTCTTTCATTCCTTTATTACTACAAATTCTAGCACCCGTTTGACCCTGCACCAATTTTTCAACAATTCATTGATCCAGTGGTTAATAACTATTGGATGATGGCTATTGGAAATCCAACATTCACTTGTCATGTAAAAACTCACATTAGCAATCACTATTCACTCTTTAAAAGGGATTTTCACTCATCTTTTTGAACTACCTTTTACTATTTCAAATTCTCCTTCTCACTCAATATTTTCTTATTGTTTTTATCTCTCTGAAATCACAAAAAAATGAACCACTTTCTCTCTTTAAACTTAGACAACTCTGGTGCTAAATAGACATGCTATACAATGCAAAATTATGCATGTATCATCATCGATCTTTTGTTTACAAACATCCCGAGGATTGATTTACCCGAGTTAGTTTTTTTTACGATGTTTTCTACAGTAAGGGGATAAATTACAGTCTTGAGAGAGCATATGGCGTCGCTATAAATAGGAAAATCCTTCTTCTATTTATTTCTTTCGTTCCTTTATTACTACAAATTCCAGCACCTGTTTCACCCTATACCAATTTTCCAACAATTCAAGACTGTAGTTTGAGTGAAACAATGAAAGAAAGTATGAGTTCCTTAAAAGTTATGAATCAAGACTTTGCAAGATAGGTTCGATGGGACAAATTTCAAAAAGTTGTTTTTGTCGACCACACTGAGGGTCTGTTTCATAACACACTAATATCATGATGTTTCTGAATATTAGAGAATCGAATGTAATTCTAATTGTAGAAGTTAGTGGATCATGTTTGACAAGATCAATCATAGGCTAAGCTCCACCATTATGGCTAAAGGAAATGGTGGGAAAAAAAAAAATCTAAAATACAAGTAGAAGTCAAACATGTGCAAATCTATATATATATATATAAAGTTAGTATTTAATTAAGATATATGAAAAGTTGGCAATGCAATTATCCAAAAATTTAAAACTTTGTATATTTAAACTCTGCTTTGTCAAATAGACCCTTAAGGTGGCTTACGTGATTACTGAAAATATGTCGGAGTTGCCATCACCACTTGAAGAGGAGGACCCCTAATTATCCAAATATCAACAAAAATGGATGGAGGAAGATTACATGTTAAAAAAATAAAAAGAAAAGAAGACATGCATTCTTCTATTGCTTTACACAGTTTTTATAAGTTACAACAACATCATCCCTATTTGTGGGATTTGTAGAGAGAAAGATGTTAAGAAGTTACAAAAGATAGGCATTACAACTACTACTCACGGTTTAGTCAAACCGTGTGTGTTTAGATGTGAACAAATCTTCTAATATTCCCCCTCAAGTTGGAGCATGAATGGAGATGATGCCCAACTTACCAGTAAGATAGTTTAATCATTCTCGCCCGAGGGCTTTCGTAAAAATATTTGCCAATTGATTGAAAGTGTGAAGATAGGAAGTCCGAAGTAGTCAAGAGGTGACCTTTTCACAAACAAGATGACAACCAAGTTCGATATGCTTTGTTCTTTCATGAAAAACTAGAGTAGCGACAATGGAGCAGCCTTGTGATCGCAAAAATCGTAATGGGCCGTGAGTGAGGAATACCAAGATCGTTCCGCAGATATTTTAGCCAAGTTAACTCACAACTTAGAAGTACCATAGAGAGACATTTTGCTTCAGCAGAAGACATAGAAACTGTCTTTCGTTTCTTGGTTTTCCAAGAAATTGGGCTATCACAGAGCATAGTATAATAACCATTGGTAGATCGTTGAGTCATCAGGCAACTAGCACTATCAGAATCACAATATCCGGTCTGAAGGTTACCGAAGGAGGATAATAGAATGCCATGTCCTGGGGTAGACTTGAGATACCGAAGTAATCGTAAGGCTACATCAAGATGAGGTTTTCGAGGGTTGCATAAACTGACTAAGAATATGGATACTGAAAAAAATGTTCAAGAGAGTAATAGTCAAATATATCAGTCTGCCAATGAGCTGCCTATAAGTAGAAGGGTCTTTAAGAAGGTTGCCATTAGTAGAATTTACCTTTAGGTTTTGTTCCATGGGAAACTCTGAAGGCCTTGCTTTAAGCATGCCCATGTCTTGGAGTATTTCTAATGTATACTTATGTTGGTATAGGAAAAGGCTTTACTGGACTTGGCCACTTCTATACCAAGAAAATATTTGAGTAGACCTAAGTCATTGATATGAAATCGAGATTGGAGAAAGCCTTTGAGAATGGCAATTGCAGTGAGATTGTTCCCAATAATAAGTATATCATCAACATATATGAGAACATGAATACATTTGCCACCATATCGTTTGCTAAACAAAGAGTAGCCAACTTTGGACTGACGAAAACTCACACCTGAAATAGCTTGGAGAACCAGTTTCTTAATGCTTGTTTGAGTCCATATAAGGACTTTTGCAACTTACAGACTCTGTCCTCCCCCTGTTTAACAAATCCAAGAGGAATTTGCATATAAACTTCTTCCTCCAAATCCCCATGAAGGAAGGCATTGTTCACGTCCAACTGGTGTCAAGAGCAGTGTTGGATGGCAGGTATAGCTAATCTCATGGTGACTAATTTAGACACATGTGTGAATGTTTCATGATAATCCAGACCTTCAGTCTGAGTATAACCTTGCTTTGTAACGTTCAATAGAGCCATCAGGGCGGTACTTAATCTTATAAACCCATTTGCAGCCAATGGGTCTCTTGTCAGGAGGCAGCTTGGTTATAGTTCAAGTATTATTTTCTTCGAGTGCCCGTATCGCAGTGGCCATTGTATCTCTCCATTCAGTGATTTCACAATATTTTTAAAAGATGTAGGTGTAATGGTTGAAGATAAAGCTATAACATAAGCACGGTGAGATGGAGACAATTGATCATAAGATAAAAAACTAGTGAGTAGAAGAACAATACCTGGTAAAATAGAAGGATGTTGTTGTATAGTTGTTAGAGCAGCAGCTGTGGAACAATGATATTGTTATAGATATGGTGGTAGATGGGTAGGTTTAGAGGATCTACGAAGAGATTGTGGAGGTGGTGGTGGAGGTGAAGGAGGTGGTGGTGAAGAGGTTGGTGGTTGCATAAGAGTTGGTGGGATAGTAACAGCTATAGATGAATGATCACTCCTTTGGCTAGGTAGGGAGATGATGGGAGAGGATGGGATGTTGTTAATTTCAAACACTGGTAATGGGAACACATGGGTATTGGAAGATGAATGGAGTTGCTTGTTGTGATACGAAAACATAGTCTCATAAAATATGGCATCCCGACTAACAAAAATCATTTTTCAAATTAAGTCAAACACTCGATATCCCTTTTGATCAAAAGGATATCCAATGAAAATGCCTGGATGGAACTGGGTGTCAAAGTTGTGTTCAATAGTAGGGATTATGAGCATAGCACAAACATTCAAAGATACACAATTGATTACAATCAGATTTGGTATTAAGAAAAACTTCATATGGTCTTTTGCCAGAGAATAAGGGTGTTAGCATTCTATTGATTAAAAATGTTGTGGTAAGAACACAATCCCCCAAGAACAGGAGAGGGAGATTAGCTTGAAATCATTAGGTACGAGCCACCTCAAGAAAGTGCTGGTGTTTACGTTTAGCTATCTATTCTATTGGGGTATAGAGACACAACTATGTTGATGAATAACACCCTTGGATTTAAAAAACTTTTGCATTTCATGAGAAAAAAATTCAGTTCCATTGTCAGTTCCAATAGTCTTAATCTGACAATGAAACTATGTAAGTACCATAGCAAATTTTTTTTAAAGGCATTGTTTAGCTTTAGATTTGAATTTCATCAAGAATACCCAGGTGCATTGACTAAAATCTTCAACAATAGTGAGAAAATAGTGAGCATCAGAGAGGGATGGAGTCTGGTATCCACCCCAAATATCACATTGTATCATACTAAAATCATATGAGGTATAAATAGAGTTAAAATTAAACGGTAGTCTTGTTTGTTTTGCCATGGGAAAGACAATACAAATGCAATTATTTAAACAAAAAATAAAAGGAAAAGTCTTAGAAAACAAATCAAGGGATGCTGAATGAGAAGAGGGTGGCGAATGAGAACAATTTGACTTTGTATCTTTGAGCCTGGTGTCAAGGAAATAGAGTCTGTGCTACTCTCTACCTACTCCAATCGTCCTCCGCGTTGTTAGGTCCTGAAAAAGGCAAAAGTTGGAAAAAAAAGTTACTGAGAAATTTAAAGATTAGGTTAACTGACTGACGGATAACAAATTTTGCTTAAAGGAAGGAATACACAACATATTAACTGTGTGGGTTATAGGGACAATTGGACCATTAGATAAGATAACATGTTGCAAAGAAGAAGCATTGATGACATTATCAATTAGCGAGATAGAATAAGACTTGTGATGGCTAGCATCGGTATCAATGATGTAGGTGAGGTGGAAACTAAGAAACTTGTAGGTGAGGTGGAAATTGAAAAACTGTGAATGTTACTTGCTAAGTTGGCCATTGAAGCAGATGAACCTGATGTAATCACATTGAGAAGATGTTGGTACGCTCGATTGAAAGTTGAGCAGTGGCAGAAGACTTGGCAAAGGGTAGCAGATAGTCTGAATTATTATTGACATGGTGGACATTGGCTGCATTAGAATGGAATCTTAGGCAATCATTGTTGCTAGAGTCGTCGGATGCCATGAGAGAAGTTTGAACATCACGTTTCCAATGAGAGCACGCAGCAGCTTTGGAAGCCTTAGTGGTGCAACAGTTTTAGTAAGAGAAACATGGCATAGCGGGTCACAGTGGTAGCAACACCTTTGATGATAACAGTAGCGTTACGGGCAGCAACACCTTTGATGATAACAGTAGCATTACGGAATTTTTGCAACAGGTACAATAGCAAATATGTGATTGGCTGCTGCAGAGTAGTTTTGTTTGAGAGAGAGAGCCACTGCCCAATGGTCTGAGAGAGATGGCATATGTGAGACTTTTAGAAAGAGAAAGAGCGATACCATGTTACAGAAAAATATAAAGAGAAGAAGACGTGATTTCTTCTATTGCTTTACGTAGTTTTTATAAGTTACAAGAGCAACATCCTCCAATTTATGAGATTGTGCAATATACCAATATTTGTGGGATTTGTGGAGAGAAAGAAGTTATAAAAGATAGACGTTACAACTACTACACACGGTTTAGTCAAATCATGTGTGTTTATATAGGAACAAATCTTCTAATATTACATTTGCAAGGGTCATATTCTACATGCACTTACCGATCTGATTTATGACATGTATTGCCCGGGTTATCCTTTTGCACGCTGTTATTCTATAGTAAGGGAGAAAATTATAGTAATGAGATAGCACATACTGTGATTGTATACAAGAATGTCCTTGTTCTATTTATTTCTTTCATTCCTTTATTACTATAAATTCCAGCTCCCGTTTCACCCTACACCAATATTTTCAATATTCTCTATAATCACTAAAAACATGAATTCTTTTACTTGTAAACGTGTATTCATTTGGCTGTTAATGTAGACATATTTTTTCCACACTATTTTTTTACCCATGATTCAGGTTTATCATCCACCTGAGTCATGCGAGGAAATATGAAAAATCAGTGCTCATCATGAAATTCATTCATGCACATAGGCGTGTACAACAAAAACAAGGGTGCAGTTGGAAAGTGCTTGTACTTTATTGATTGGAACCGGGAATCTCATATTTGTATTTGCTTTTGGGCCGCAGTCTTATTGAGGTTTCTTACATTTTAATCGAATAAATTTGCTGTAGTACCTTTTTCTATCTGCATGTATATGTATATGGGGGATTCCTTCTTCCCAATTTCTACATGTTCAATTTTTTATTTCTTTAGTGGTTTGAGAATGGATCTATTGTGATCTGGTTAACCCATCCAGATTGTGGGCTGGTGACTGGAGTCATTAGGCCCGACCGAGTCTTGAAACCAGTTTTAGGCTGGTGACTCAAGTTATTGGGCCAGACCGAGTGTTGAAACGAGTGTTAAATGACTCGGGCAAGTTACTTGCCCTTGCCCTTGTCGGGTGGCGAGTTTCACCAGAGGTTCGAACACCCTAAAAGTAATATGCCTATGGTGAATCGATCCCTCGACCTTGTGTAAAGGCGCACACCATCTAACCAAGACGCCCTATCAAAAAAAGATAAAACACACATATATCTTTAAGGACGAGATTTCTATAAAGAATAGGGTTTATGAAAACAAAATAAAGCGTCACCTCAAATCACTTTCGGTGTTGGAAATTTTCATGATGGCTCTAAAATTAATTTCCAACATTGACAGTAAAATGGATGGTCTAAATGATTTGTTGCAATTTATGCAAATTTTTAAATTTTGAAATCTTAATTTTTTTGCACAACCATAATGTTCAAGCTGAGATGATCAATTTCAGTGTTTTTCAAAACTTGAATTGCAATTTTTTATGAGTTATGAGGGGAGGTTTTACTTATTTTTATAGGGCTGCAGCCCTGTCAAACCACTTTCCTATATTTAATAGGTTAAAAAATAATGTACCTGCTGTGATACGATCATTCAACCATTCGGTCTACCCAAGTCACCCTTTCAATGTTGCCAACATATATCTTATTCATGGGGTTCAAAAACAATGCTAAGGGTGGTTCGATCACTGCACCTTGTGTAAAACGGCTACACTGTCTAAGAAATGGGTATGCCAAGTAAATATAACCAGCGTTTTTGGACTCGGACTTGGCAGAGTTACGCGGCCTCGGCCCATGGGCAAGTCCGAGTGCCCTGTTCCGATATTCTATACATGTTATTATTCGTTAGCTCATTCGTGCAGCTCCTCAGCAGCTTTTTGGCTATTATACAGGCCATGGCTACCTCACATCTTGTTAAATAGCCTTTTTGTATTTTGCTTTCATTTTAAAATCAGACTGTAGCTGGGTGAGTTACTCGGACTCTCCTAAGTAACTCGCCTCGGCCAAAGGGGAAATCCCAGTGCCTTGTTTGAAACACTACTATACATGTGTGGTTTTAGTTCTCCAAAGCTTCCAGGAAAGAAATTAAACATGCATCTTGAAAAAGGGTGCAGTTGACATACGGACGCCTCCATTGGCGTAGAGGTACGGGGCCCTCCAAATTCTATCATGGTATATAATTTTGATGTAAATTGTTATTAGGATTATCTTAAAATCTATTTTTATATCTACTTATAAAATTTTAAATTTTAAAAATGGTTAAAATCAAGTAGATCTATAAATATATGAAAATCTTGAAAATAGACGGTATAGATAATATGTTGTAAAAT
>NW_006499436.1:2685706-2701173 GCF_000471905.2 Amborella trichopoda
ACCAAGTCAAGTTCATGGTCATAAAAACAAATCATATATACCATCGTATAATTTTATCCAAAATAAAACACGACTACATAATGTTTATTAAAGCCTTGATAAAATACCTTTTTGGCAATTATAGAGAATTTATCAAGAGATCATCATTACATGCAACACATCATATTATAGGCATTATTGAGAGGATGGTCACCAAGATCAAGTTCCACCATAACACTCCCTTTGTGCTTACATATTTGAATGAGCCACACCGATCTCTCGTGTTTCTTCCTTAGGGTTCAAAGCCCATGATCAAATCACATCTCCATGTGTATCACTACCTTAAGTAGTTCATACTCAAGCACAAGTAAACACAAAAACACAAGGTATTCAAAACCAACACTTTTAAATTTGTTAGCACTTATCACTTAATGTCCATACACTCAATACATATTCATAAAACAATTAGCCAAAATATAAGCAAAGTACATTAAATAAAGTTATTGAATCCTCTTTCCCTATATGACCTTACCATATAATGTGAGATAGATTTTATACCTCAAAATCATGTAGCGTAGTAACTGAGCTTTCTTGATTCATTGCTTTTACTTGTTTGACAAGCTTTTGTGATCTTGGAAGTGCACGCAACTGATGGAGAATATATTGGTCAATGGTTTCACATGTCACGAAGTGTCCATCTCTTCGGCACTTGAATTCTCCTGTTTTATACCGTAAAGAAAATATCTTCTTCATCCCAGTATTTCAAATATCACAATTTTGATTCTCCCACTGATCTTTAGCGTTTTTATTATACCACCAAGTTTCTCTATATATCCATTCATTTTGAAGAAACCAAGATGCTTTTATAGGTATTATGTTTCTTCTTCTTTTTGCTATTTTCATATCGAATACTCTTCACATAGAGTGTCTTATCTTGCCAACTCTGTATTACATCTCTCTGAAATTGTACTATAATAAACCATGCTCATAACACACAATAAAGCCTTTTAAAAGGAGTCTTAAAGGTTTCCATAATTGGGAATTCAAGGATGTGCCTTAACATGCCACATCTTTTAATTTACCTCAGCATAGAATATGAGCATCCCATGATAAAATTATGATATCTGTCAACTCATAAAACGATTATCAGCGAATCCTTTTGAGTATTGAAATAAACTCAAAAATATAAAATAATGCTCAGCTCCATTCATAAATTATACCATATAATGAGTCTTCGTTTCAGTGACATTTAGGTCACAATGCAATTTCTCAACAAAAAATCAGATTGAGCACCTCTCAATAAAAAATTGTTGCTCTCAATTCTCAAAGAATTTCTTCTTGAAATCTTTTGTGTTGAAAATTAGACTCAAAACCAAATCATAACATCATAGTTTGAATCCCAAATAATACTTTTCTTCAAAAAAATAAATAAGTGACATTCACATCACAAAATAAATCATACTGCAGAATTTTAGGACGAACACTATCTAATAAAATTGTATTTTTTCTCTACCATTATGGAGTTTCCCTTTCAAATCAATTTTGTTTGAAATTAGTCACATAATGATAACATATATATTTCCACAAGCCTCATATGACTTTATTAAGTAGGTTTGAAAAATATAACTATTCATGTCTCAATAAAAAATATACCAAATTGCAGAAAATACAAGATGACCTCTCTTAAATCCAAAATTTTTATTTCTCTCTTCCCATAGATATTTATCTTTTAAATAAATTTTATTAGAAAATAGATTCAGAATGGAAGTCTAAAAGTTTAGTGTCGACATAAAACATTCTGTTAAGTATAGAAATAAAATCATGACTTCCAAGTCATGGAAATAATTTTCGTTGCAGAAAACAACACTTGCTCACCCTTCAATAAATTGATCATATCTTTCAAACTATAAGGACTTTCTTGATGAAACATTTTTTTCTTGAAATTAGACTCAATTTTGTGAGTTACAATAAAATTTAAGCAAGAAATAAAATCATATGTTGGTAGAAAAAATCACGGAACTCAATGGACAATTCCTGGATTTTTTCAGGGTTAGAACAGACACCCTTCATTGATGATTCCATAACTCTCAATTCCCTTCGGATCTTCCATTGAAATTTTTCATGTAGATCTTATTCTTAAAGACAAAAAATATCACTGAGTATGTAATAGAAAAATACGTCATTATATTCTTCATATTACTACTCCAAAATAGCTCAGAATACTCATTGTACAGTGTGCCTTTTCGGTGTTGAAATATTTCAATAATTCTTAACCGGGTGTATTTGTTGATCACAAAAGTCATTAGCTTTCTTATATCTCATAATTAGGCTTGATCTAAGCTCAATAAAGATAAAAGATAACTAAAGACGTCAAGTATCAATAGCTCTGATACCAATGAAAGAAAGACCTATGTGATTTTTTACTGGAGAATACATTTTATTTTTTTTATCCCTTTCTTTTGGCAAAAGATCACTTACAGTTGGTCTTTATTATAATAAGATAAATTTCAAAATAAAATTAACATAATAATAAAACGAAGATCTTAACAACTTGATGCCTTTGAAACAACTATGCAATATGCTCGAGAATAAAAGATAAGATTGCAAGAAACAAAAAAGAAGAGTGCCGGAGATTACCTCAACCTGGCCTATTACACCCCACACTAAGTCACCACCATCTGATGGTGCGAGATCAACAGTCTAGCTTCAATCTCGAACCGGAAAAGCAAATTTTGGCCAAGCCACACCAATAGAACATGAACCCCTATGATCACAAACTCAAACCCTAGGTGAATTCTCTTAGCAACTTAGTTTGAGAGAGATGAATTCTCTTTTTGTTAAACTCTAAAACCCTTAGCCATAAATCCATATTTGAGATATAGGAGAGAAGAACTCCATAACCTAAACCCTTAGGTTCTTTCACAATGTGAGAGAGAGATCAAATATGAGAGAGTGATGCGTGCCCCTTTTTTTTGGGATATGAGAGATAAAGATGATAATTAGGTATAAGAGATAAGGTGTAGATATTTTTTGGGTAGAGACAATATCATTTAATAGGCTTTGAATGAAATTAACGTTTCTTAGGGTTTTCCTTATCTTGCTTCTTATTGTGAGATGGAACATAGACCGTCGATCAAGGGCGAGTTGTGGGCTTAGAAATCTGAGCCATCAATTCCATAGATGGGTCATCAACATTGTGGAAGGTGCATGAACCATTATCCCCCTTTCTTAAACCATTTTCCTATCAATATATTTAAATAAAATATATATTACGCATTCTATAAAATTGCACGATCATGTCCATATTTCATAAGGATATGTTAAATAATATCAAGTAGATAAATACTACCAAATATAAATAAGATAAGATCCATATCAATTCAAATTGACCATATCTCTTTAAAACAAACTTGCTACAAAATAGATAAAGCCATGGTCAATATATCCCTTCCAAGATTTGACCACATGCCACAAATCAAACTAATCTTATCTTAAAAGCAAACAAGAGAATCCAAAGAGGGTGGGGCGTGCCACCTTTTTGTGGCACATGTGGGCCGCCACCCACATGCCACATGGTGGGCCCATGTGCACTATGGGCCCCCATGGAAAAAAATATTATTTTTAAAATTGAATAAAACAATTTAAAATATATATTAGAATTTTTATATTTTATAAGAACATTAACTGTATTTTTATAAGTCCAAAAATCACAAATAAAATATTGAGAGATTTATAAAATTCAAATAATAAACTAAAATCATTTCAACAATAAAATGAGTACAATTAAATTAATATGATGGGAAAATGATCCGTATGGTTTTAGGAATCCAATCTGTAATAACGAGGTACTCCACCTTCAACTATGGACTACAGACCACACTAGCTTTATCGAACCCGACCAAGTGTTTTCCATGACCCACAGTCAAAGCAGGGGCTCATTAATAGGTCACCAAAGTCAGGTCGGTGAATCAAGGGGTCGTAATCCCAGTATGTGGATTACAAGTGCTCTTCTAGAGACGAGTCAAGGTCACCACGACCTGATGCGACCACAGCTCTATGGCGCATAGGGGTATCTCTCGCACATGCATATGCTTCACCCAAATGTGAATATATGGCTTTCCCAAACGATCTAGCAATATGCATACCGTGTGATGGAACATGGATGAGGTTTTGGCCCCCGTCTCAGTAGGCCACCATCACACACATGGGTCACACAGTCCCTTAGCTCACTCATCTTGGCATGTTCTCCGACCTCATCAAGGGCTAACCCATAAACCCTCATTGATTTGTTCTTTATGCCCAAGTAACATGGGTTTTTCCCAACCGACTAATCTAGATCGTTAAGCATAGATCGGTATCAACAAACCATCGTTTGCTTAGTATGGTATGCAAGGAACTATACTCCCACTGAGTTCATGTTCCACTATATCATTTCATTTTACAAGCACTCATAAGACCTTTAAAGGCCACATAAACCCAACACTTATGACTTCAATAATAGTATATTTTTCTAATTCTAAGTTGTTTCAAAATTCAATCATCATTCAATAAGTGAAAATAATATTTTTAAATTTCAAATTTACAAAATTACCTACAAAATGGAAAATAAATGTAGAATTATCACATGGTCCAGATTTTCTCAATTTTACACCTAGGTCTTACTTCTTTTTTTTTCTTTTGTGTGTCCTCTAGAGGTAAATGATACCCCAAACATAGAACCGCCTCATATCTAAGGTGATTCAACACCTCATAACCGTTTTACATATCAAGCTTTACATATCATGCTAGCCCAAAGGAAAGTATTGTTCGGCCCCCCTCCCCCAATTTTAAAATCTATTTTGAGATCCTTTCAACTGATCTCCTTAAAGTCATACTAAAATTTTCCTAAAGCTATCAATGTATCCGCTCGTTACTCCCTCTTGTCTTTTCTGACTTTTTTTTTATAGAAAATTTGACATCAATAATTTTTCTTCTACCCATAAAGGCATCCTTCTCCCATACATTTTCTTTACCACAGGTGGTATCAAAGAAATTGTTGAAGTCAAATTTCATCCAGAGAATGTAAAGAAAATGTTGAAGTCAAATTTCATCCAGAGAATATGAGAAAAGAGGGGAGAGAAGGGACGAGGGGTACATCCAAAAAAAAGAGGGGAGAGAAGGGACGAGGGGTATATCCAAAAAAAAGAGGGGAGAGAAGGGACGAGGGATATATCCACAGTTTTGGGGGAATTTAATACTGTTTGAAAGAGAAAGGTTAGGGGGTACTATTGTAAAAAAAAATTGCAGACTGGGTCTCGATGATACTTTCCCTTGAAAGAAAAAAAGTGTCAATATAGGAGGTAGTTTGATGACAATGACATCAAATTGCCTCATACTTGGCCAGGTCCCATAGATGGTGTTCTTTGATTTATGGCTGTATGATACCACGCCAGTGGTCATAAAGTAAAACTTTTCTAGTCATTGTTCCACCCCAGAGGTCATAAAGTCAATTTCTAGGCATGTTGCCAATATTAATCAATGGGCAAACCTAGAATTGCAAAAATAAGGGAAAATTATGGATACCCATCTATACCCAACTTTTTAGGCATTGTTTCCCCAATATATATAAAAAAAAAAAATAAAGAAAAAGAAAAAAAAACTACTTTTTAAACCACATCACTAACCACATATTTTTTTTTTCTATCTATTCCCATATAAAATTGTTATTTTTTATGACAAAAATACCCCTCCTCTAAAGTCATGTTTCTCTTGGTTTTATACCAAGAAGCTTGTCCGCTACACTTTGTGCCGGGCCGGCTTTGGGTCTTTATTGAAGCCGATTTGATACACCGGCTTCTTGTTTGTATTGAAGCTAGTGCTATACGTATTGTACAGACTGGCTTCATTTTAAACAATGAAGCCGGTCTAGGACAATCTATGTTAGACAGGCACTCGGTCCCTATTGAAACTGGTCCAACACAATTGGCTCTTAGTCCCTAGAGAGAGTAGGTTCAAAAAATCGGGGTTTAAAATGGGGACGAATTTTTATCATAATTGATTTTTTTTCAACTCATGGGGATCGATGGAAACAAAAAGAACAGTTTTTTAGTTACTAATGTGGCATAAAAATTATTGGGGTGGGCGGCGCCAAGGCGAGGGGAAATCTATAATTTTCCCAAAAACAAAAAATAAGACTTAGATGTAAAATTTGGAAAATATGAAGTGTGAGCCAACTCCGCATTTATTTTTCATATCATAAATTTTTTGAAATTAAGTTTTGGATAAATTTTAAAAGGACAAAAATACCCTTTTCATGAAAGAGAGTGAGAAAGAGTAGTACCCATGAAAGAGAGTGAGAAAGAGTAGCTTCTAAGGATGACTAATTTTGGAGTGCGCATACCAACTGTCCGTTCTAGATTTCATATCATACAAGGAGGCCACCCACGGTCTAGAAATGCTTATTGTCCTGATACTGTAATCGAAGAAAAAGGAAAAAGAGGACTTGAAGTGAAAATATGATTTGTTTGTAATGGACAAACTTTGCTCCCATGGGAGCACAGTTTGCTTCTACTTTTTTGGTCAGATGGCCTACTTGGGAGGTTTTTTTTCAATCTCAAACTTTGGTAACCACCTTTGAATCACTAGATGATTGTTCTAAAAAAATAAAAAATAAAAAAAAATAAAAAAAATTGGAATTTGAGTTTTCCAATACTTTGTTCTTATCTCCTAAAAATTGGATGTTCCTATTCAATACAGGGATATTATTATTTTTAATTGCTTAGAGTGCAATTAGGAATCTCTTTTTATTGAAGTTAATGTTTAAAAGGTTATATCCCGAAAATGCGGGGGTCCCAAGGTTGAGAGAGTAAACAGACAATATACTACCGAGGGAGTAAAATATTTATTGGCTTCTTTGGAACAATGCAAGATTCTAAGAAATAGAAATGTAGATAGTGCCCATGCATGTAAAACCAAAGAGGGGGTCATGGGGGTAGGGGCCAATGTGATGTGTTTCGAGCTCGCAAATCAAATCGGAAAACTATTTCAAATCAAATAATTGACGTGATGCTGCCCACTTGGGAAGCATGGAAGCTTCGCTTCAAACTTTCATACATGGCGTCCACCTTACTTTAGTTTTGCATGAATTAAATTCCTTGGCGTTGAGTAAGAGAGAGGAAAGAAAGAGAGGGACGTCCGTGTGTATTTCCTGTAGGGGAGAACGGAGGCACGAGATGCCCATTTCATCTCTTCATTTATGTCAGAGGGAGAGAGAGAGAGAGCAGAGAGAATTTAGGGCATGGGGAAATTTACAAACGGATCGGGTATTTCTACCGTTACAACAGAAAGACCCAAAAGTAAGTTGTTATTACATGGAAGGACGAATTCTCTATTTTTTTTTTTTCAAATCTGCCAACATCAAACCGCTGATTAGTCCGGATATTTTTGTTAAGTTTGTAAAATATGAGGAAAAGGGAGGCGTTAGATAAGGGAGTACTATTTTTGACAAGTTTGTAAAATATTAGGGAGGGGAAGACGTTTGATAGAGAGAGGGGAGAGGGATGGGATGGGATGGGATATGAGGGAGGGGGAAAGTTAGATAGAGAGAGGGAGAGATGGAGGATAGCCGCGGTGGATGGGATGAGATGGGATAGGAGGGGTGATTTTAAGAGGGTGGAAGGAAATATTCCACACAAAAGCCGAGAGAAAAGGTCGCCTAAGGATGAATGGACACAGAAATTGTGCCAACATTTTCTGATTCCATCCAAGCCCAAGCCCAAGCCCATCTACCGCGGTCCTTCCTCCCTCTTTCCCTCTCAGTATCTAATGCCTCCCCTTACCTCATATTTTGCAAAAGATCTCATCCCATCCCCCACCCTTTTTCTAACTATGCTTCCCCCACCCTCGTAATTTGCAAAAGAACCCATCCTATCCGCCGCGGCGGCCTTCCTCCCACTCTCCGCATCTATATCTAACACCTCCGTTCCTTCATAGTTTGCAAACTTCGTAAAAATATATGTATTAACGAGTGGTCCGATGTTGCAAACATCAAATCGATAGCACATTTCAAACAAAAAAAATAAAAATGAGAGATCTGTCTTTCCAAGTAATAATGGTCTATTTTTAGGTCATAATATTATGATCCTAAAAATACTCGGTCCGCACCTAAATTTCCCTTTAGGGGTTTTTATACATAAAATCATGTGTTTTATGGTTCATTATAAGAGAGAGTGTCAAACACATGCGAGATTTAAGAAACGGGCTCGAGTCACGGTGGCACATGCTAGGTTTTCATAACCTAATATCTCAAGTTGCATTCCTATGTAATCTTGTAAAAACAAATAGCGATAGCATAAAGAGTAATTTATGTATGGACACTTAAATAAGCAAGAAAATACGGAAAGAGACAATTTTTTTTTGTTTTGACAATTACGTTGAAATTTGGTCCCCCATAATTTTTTATTTTTTTCTAGTTTTTATTTTTTTTCTTTTTTCAAACATTGACACCGGTTTGAAATCTAAGACCTTGGATTGCTTCATATGTGGCCTTAGGCCATCATGACAATGGTCTGAGGTCCAAACCTCAGATCACTGACATTGGTTTGAGACTAAGACCTCAGAATGCTTTGTTTTAAGCCTTAGGCTGCACTTATGTTGGTTCGAGGTCCAAACCTTGGATCATTGACATCGGTTTGAGGCCAAGACCTCATAATGCTTTGTTTGTGGCCTTAGGCCCACTCTGTCTGTGGCTTTAGGCCATATTGATGCAACCCTATATTCGAAACAAAGGTAAAACATAAAATAAAAACCAGTTCGGAACGAGGGCAAATTGAGGAAAAATAAAAAAACATATGAGAGAACTGACCTTCCACGAAAACTTTAGAAAAAATTAACCCAGTATGTACTTTCCTATTTATTTTAGTGTATGTAGAATTACTCAAGCTGGAAAAGTAATTTGAACAATTATTTCATGCCGATTGGGCTGCATTTTTACAATGTGCGGTCTAGAGATATAGAGATCTTAAAGATGGATGCAAATAAGTGGTTCATCTAAAAAAAATTGTAATTAACGGTCCAAATATTTTATTAATATAATTATTATTTCTAGTTTTTAATTGTAATTTTTTTTTTCATATTCATGATCTCCATGTTAAAAATTATATATTTTTTAAAAATTAGAATCAAATTTTATTTTAAAAATATAGTTATTACCAAGTCTGCATTTTTACATTGCGACTTTGGCCGCATGCTAACCGCGTCCTTTCGTGTAATCATCCTTCTACATTCAGAGAGAGAGAACTGGAGAGAGAGGTTCCAAGTAACTATTTTTTCTTTATTGCTAATCATACGAGATGGAGAGAGAGTAAATTTCAAGGGACAAATCTGACTTTTATTGTTCATCATATGAGAAAGAGACTAAATTTGAAGTGACAACTCTGTCTTTATCTTCATTATAATACTGAAAACAAACCCTGCTTTCTTCATTGATCACATCAACAAGATACGTATATAGCACAGTAAGATACGTATATAGCACAGTAAGAACAAACAAGCCACATCATCTCACGCTTCTTAGTAATTAATTTTCATTCTCTCTCTAGAAAACTAATAATTTTTATTTACTAATAACTAATTTTCATTCTCTCTCTAAAAAAACCAATAATTTATATTCTCTCTCTAGAGAACGATGATATGCAGATTCTCCTTTCCTGTTTTAGAGCTCCAGAACCAGATCTACAAAACCAACAAAACAGAAAAGCGTGATTCATACTTGCAAATGAAACTCTAGAGAGAAACTACACGACTACCAAATAAAACTGTAGAGAGAGAAATGACAAAAGTGCAGCTATACTCAACAGTTTGCATCAGTCTTAATCCAATATCCGGTGTTCCCATTCGAATTGATGCCGGAGAATGGTGTTTCGCGGTGAGCCTTGTAGCGGCGTGTGCGGGCGCTTTCTCTCTCTCGACCCATCAAATCTTTGCCTTCGTCCACATCTCCATCATATGCACCGCCACCCTTATAACCTTTGAGGTGGGCCTTGGTTTCATTCTTTGCGGCATCAGAGCTTTCTGGATGGATTTTCCTATGAAAGATATGCAACAGCTGTGAAACATGGCAATAGAACGGGTTAGAGAGAGAGAGAGAGAGAGGGCAATCATTTACATCCCAGATTCATCGAGATAGAATGTAATGCAATAATCTCCATAGACTGAGATGTGTAAGGAAAATATGTATTGTCTACCAGATTGATGTGGAACTTATATATTGTAATCCGTATATATGGAAAGGTAGGTATATGCTCTCTTGTATTTTTGCGGTATGTCTGATATCATGGGAGGAATCTCAGGTTTATCTTAAGAGAGTAAGTGCTAATTAATTTAATTTTTATAAACAAATCAAATACGGAAAAAAAAAGAAAAAAAAAAATCTCATATTTTGTGAAGAGTCTCAGTTTATAAGACTACTTTTTAATATATGGAAAAAGTTTATATAAGTATGCAACCTTATAATGTAGAACTACGGATGCACCTCAAAAATCTATCGAAAAGGTAGTTTTAATGTTAAAAATCCTTTTGATTGATCTTCTCGACATCGAGATGTATGACCATGAAAAATTAAAAAAATTTAAATCTAAAAAATAATGCATTTACAACATATTATCTACGCCGTCTATTTTCCAGATTTTCATATATTTATAGATATACTTGATTTTAACCATTGTTAAAATTTAAAATTTTATAATTAGATATAAAAATAGATTTTGAGATAATCCTAAGAGCATTTTAGATCAAAATTATATATCAAGATAAAATTTGAAGGTGCATCATCTTATCTCTACAGCCACGGATGCGTTCGTATGCCAACTGCACCCTTAATATATGCAGTATACATCTTCTATATGAAACAATATATACTTTCTTTTTAGAGAGAGGATCCCATCAACATTCAATAATTCAATTGAAAATGAGAATAAGAGAGAAATAACACCAAGACAATTAGAGAGAAGAAACATTATGTCTTGATGTCCCATTTTTTTTCTTTATTGAGGATTGCAATATCTTCATGTCTCCTCCACTTGGATATCTAGAGGCTTAGAGAGGAAGCTAATTCCCATTATTGATAAACCACTTCACTGTAAGTGGTTTAGAGAGAGAAAGGCATTAGCATCATCCATGAATGATGGTTTAGGTTCCAACTAACGATGGACCCGTAGGGTAGAGAGAGATTAAAGCCCCTAATGAAAAAGCTTGGGTTCTTTGGCCCGCCCTCATGTCCGCTTCAAGACAACCCACATGTGAGTGACGTGGCTCTCCATGTTGTTGAAAGTGTATCCAAATATGGCTCATGTGATCATATGACCACCTTAAATAAAGGATCAAGGAATTGGTCTTGGACTATAGTGGTGAGTAGTGGAGCTGCATTATAAGTTCTATTTCTACTATTCAACTACACAAAATATATAGGGAAAAGATGTTGTCGGCCTATAGGTTATAGGTTGATAGGATAGTGTAAGCCTAATGACTCATCAAGGAACGATTTTTTTCATATATATTTGCTTGTACTATAAGGGTTAGGTTTATGTTTTATCTTCGGGGTACTTCATCAAGGAAGGTGTCCCCTATCCATGAAAGAAATAGAACATCACGTTGGGACACCCCCACCACCCTGATCACGTAACCCTATGGTAGGGTCATTTGGTTATGTGAAGAATCACGTCTGGACCATTTTTCGAGAATTATTTGGAGTTTGGACATTCATATCGAACTCAAATTGAATATGAATTGATTTGACCGAAAGAATTTTTTCCATATATATTTGCCTTTACTGTAAGAGCGAGGTTTATGTTTTTTCTTTTTGGGTACTTAAGTGAGGAAGGTGTCCCTACCCATGATAGAAATAGAATATCACGTTGTGGCACCCCACCAGCCTGACCATGTAATCCTGTGTTGAGTCATTTGGTCAAACATTTGTTGAGAATTATTTGGAGTTTGGACATTCATATATGACATAATTCTTACCTAAGAATAATAACATAAATGAGCCAAGCTCATGAAAACTCCAAGACCCATTCTAATTAAATAATTATCTATTCACGCAATCAAAGGTTAACGATAGAATGGGTTGTGATGGGTGTATTATCAAAAAGATCATTATTTTTTATTTTAAAAATTATTTTAATAGGTATATTAACCACTAAGCAAGGGCAAATTTGAAATTTTTACAAAAGTACAAGGGCATTTTGAAAGTTTGTGTCCTGAAACTTTATTTGTCGAGTAACTGTCCTTTAGTAAAAATTTAATTTTACCCGTTATAGAGATGGAAAAAATATTTTTTGTCTTATAGTGATATTTACAAAAACACTATTACTTAATGAGTAAGATATCACAAAAAGTAACTTTTTTTTTTTATAAAATAAACCATAAAGTTAATAAATCTACTGTTCACAACTCATTCTATCATTAACCTTTGTAATTTAAAAGACTGTAAACTTTAGATTATCATATATATATACACATACACACGCTGCGAATAAATATACATATTAAATAGAATGTTCATTGTCTTTATTCTAAACAATATCCCCAATGAAGTTACCATAAAAAAAAAATAAAAAATCATATTATATAGCATAATATGTTAAAACATAGGGATTGTTTACATAGACACCATTTATCTTTTGTACATAGAGGCCATAATCATTTCCACTTATTAGATGTCAAACTAGATAGTTTAGGGCCGAGGGTTTTTTTTTAGAACTTTATGTCTATTGAATGACATGCTTGCATCCACCATTTTGAAATTTAAGAGACAAAATGATGATGATGACTCCAAAAGATAGATGGTCTCTTTGTAGACAATCCTTGAAATATATGGTCGAGATGAACAGTAGTTTGGCCTATATTTCATATAAAATTGATCACATGAACTATTAAATCGTTAGGGTAGGCTACAGCCATTTGGTAGTCTAAAATCCCTTTATTTCCCATGAAGCAACAATTTCGTTGGGGGAGGTGCAACTGGGCTCCAATGAGCCTGGCTTACTAGATGATTCCCCTTCTTGTATTGATTGAAACTACCAAGGTTAATAATGTGAGTAAATTGTGTACTCCTGCGGGAGTACAATATATACTTATTCCCTCAAGAAAAAGACATTGGGAGGATTTTCTCCGTTTTGAAGATTTGGAAACTAATTAGGGATTAACAAATGGTGTGGTTTGTATAAGGCTGAGGCTCTAAACAATCAAAATAAAGCATACCGTCAAATACACTACTGAAGTTTTTGTAATAGCCTGAAAATTCATTTGTACCTCGAATTATATAATTTAATGTTTTAAAAATGGTGTTTAGCCTACTAACATAAAAAAACTAAGAAAATAAAAAAAGTAAAATTTCGGGTTGATAAAGGCAATTTTGAAAAAAAAATAAAATAAATTGGGTTGACCGACATTTTTTATAATTTCCGCCAATAAACAGTGCAGTTTGTATTTTACCTAAAATTTTAAAGTCTCAACGTATATCATTCTAGAAAGGTTAAAGAAAGGTCACCTTGTGGAGCTTATTAGCTGCAGGATCAATTGAAGAATCAGCATTAGCATTTGAGGAAGTGTTCCTGTGGGCACTTTTACGACCAAGTATCTTCCTTACCAAATGTGCCCCAACCTTGGTATTATTATTATCGTTGCTGTTCCCTTCTTTCTTCTCTTCTCTCTCTTCTTTCTCTCTCATCACATCTTCAGCCTTGCTTCTCATGAAAAGCTCCCCCAAAGAAGTTCTTTGCTCTTTCACCCTCACTGCCCCAATGTTCACAGGGGATCCAAACAAATACCCTTGCAAGGGACAAACATTTCCATATTGCCCTTGGTTCTCCACCCCACTGTCCTTGGCATTGTTGTTTGGGTGGTGATTGATAAGAACTTGGCCCTGGGCCTGGGGCGGGGCTGGGGCCGGGGCATGGCCTTGGGCTTCTTCTTTGGCATGGTGGTTGAGAACCTTCTCCAACTCTTCATTGATGAGCTTGATATGAGTGGGCGTGAGCTCTGATTCTTTCTCAGGCAAGTCTTGAATGTCAAAATGGGCCTCTAGTTGGGACTCATCCGGTGCAACGGGATCCAAGCCCAAGGTTCCTATGGCTAAGAGCCTTTCGTTAAGGTTGGCAAAGACGTCGTCTTCTATTTCGATGGGGTCCTCATCTTCGATGCTTTCGAGACCCGCAAAGGACTTGCGATAGAGGCGGTCCTTTTGGGAGATGGGCCCAAATGAGAATTCGGGCTTCCCGTCGAAAGAAGGCCGGCCTGAAAAACAATTACAAGAGGCCCCTGAAACCAAAATTATAACCATATCGGATTGCATTCATGCCATTTCTACCCACTCTTTCTCTTTGTTTTCTTCTTCAGGTCTACCATATTGCAATGATATGCCATATTAGAAAATGGAATTGTATGCTATCAATTCATTTATTTTAATACAAAGAGGTCACAAGCAGTGTTAGAAAGATCGAATCGGGCTGATCAACCAGTCATGGGCCGGTTCTGAGTAACTCTGAACTGGGTCGTTTAATCGGTCTAAGTTGGTCAAGTAAAAAATAATTATGTCAAATGGGTCAAAAAACCCCAATTGTTTTTTTTTTTTAAAAAAAAATGAAGATTTTATGTATATTTTGTTGTTACCTCCATTTGTCTTTTAAACAATAGAAGTAGCACAACTATCAAGGGAGAAATTATCAATTGGCCGGATTTTTCTAAACTCAGAACTTAGACTCTGCGACCAAAACAACTAAAATTGAGCACGAAGCTTTGTGTAATCGACCAAATTAGCACAACAATCGTGTGACTAACTTGATTATCTTCAAAAAGTACAAATTTTGACAAAAAAGAAAAAAACCAATCTAAATCGGGGGAGACATCATTAGTTGGGTGGATTTTTTAGAACTCAGAAGTTAGACTTTGAGTCTCAGACCACAACATCCAAAATCGAGCACAAAGCTTTGTGTAATCAACCAAATTAGCACTATGATCATGTGTGATGAACTCGGTTATATTAAAAGCACACAAATTTTCAATGAAAACCAATCAAAATTGAGGGATAAATCATCAGTTGGGCGGGCTTTTAGAACTCAGACTTTGAGTTTCAGACTAAAAAGCCAAAATCGAGCGTGAATTTTTTTGTAATCGACCAAATTAACACATCGATCTTGTAATGAACATGATGATCTTCAAAACGAACAAATTTTGACATAAAACCGATTAAAATCAAGGGAGAAATCAACTGTATGATGGACTTTTTAGAACCCGCCGAAAATACCCAAAAAATGGCTCCAAAATTTTTTTGAGATGATTTTTTCAATGTTAGATCATAGATTTATAGCCTTGGCATAATAATTTCCTTTAATAATGGTCTTAAAAGCTCTAGAAATGCCTTCAACACTGAAAAAATCAACTAAAATCAAACCCGTGAGGCAAGATTCTAAGTTGAACTTGTGAGTTGCACAGAAAAAAAAAAAAAAAAA
>NW_006499436.1:2701941-2713295 GCF_000471905.2 Amborella trichopoda
GAGAGAGAGAGAGAGAGAGAGAGAGAGAGAGAGAAGTGGGTTTGTGGAAAGGAAGGTACACCTAGCTTATAAAATCTTCATATTTCAAAATGGGTGGTTGTAAGAGTATTATTGATTAGACACTAAGTTTCAAAAAAAAATTCTCAGATTTCGTGACTCACCTCAAGCCATCCAATTTGCCATCTAATGAGTGGGAATTATTGTGACATTGTACAAAAGGTAATGTTCTTTTTTGTAGACAATTCCTATTTTATAACCTTGTTGTAGGCTGAAAATCTTATGTTGCTAAGCAAAAAACAAGGTCTTAAAGCCCGTCTTAGCCATGGTTCTCGGTCCTTGGCCAATGCAAGTAACTCATCTGAGTTTGGTAAATGTCAACATAAGTAAATAATTTGTAAAAAATAATTTAAAATCAGACAAATTAGAAAAGGTGAGAGAAATCATTAGACCAAAGAAAATGAAAAAGAAAAAAAAAATCTAACAATTATTAAAAAATCATAAAAAGAGAAAAGAAGAAGGAAAGTTCAGATATCATCTTAAAAACCATCAAAATTATTTGAGGACATATTTCTAAATGACATATTAGTATTTTCCATATTCTTTCTGGTTTTAATAAATTTTTAAATTTTTATAGCCATTTTTGGTGTCTGGATAGATTGACACTCCTAGTCTTAGAGACCAAGTTACTCAGCCGAATTTGATTCTTAGTGGACCCGGCTGAATATAGAAACATCGGCAAATTTAATGGGCTGAGTCTTAACTGAGACGAAAAGATTTTCCAATGAAGCATTGAAGAATCGACATTCGTATGATCAATCTTTGACTCGACAGTATGATTACTAATTAATAATTCACAAGAAGTCCTGGATCTCTACTCATTATGTGCTTAGATAAATGCTTGTCCAATTGAATCGTTCTTGAATGTCCTTTTCACTGCAAATTAAATTATTCATCAAAAACTTATAGTCTTCTTGTACATCTTGAGAAAATTTTGGTTAACTGTTCTATCATAAATATAGTTGGGAAACGGTTATGATGATGATGACGACGACGATGTTTCATCACAAATACTTTCAAGAATCAACCTATATTTATTTAGTTGCTGGATTCATTTTAAACAGTGGGGTTCCTTTTGATAATTTTTTTTTTTTTGTTTGTAATTTACCCAAGAAACCTGAGCACTAGGTTGATTCGAAATTGGGGGAAAATAAACTGGTGCATAGAAATTTGGGACCATTGTTTGGTAACTAAAAAATTTTAGAGAGAGAAAGAAACTTTTGAAAAGGTAATTATCCCCACACTCACTTTGTGGTGGTTCTGTCATTGGATATGTAATGATTATACAATAACAAAGGAATACAACTTATATACAATTTACATTGTTAACACTTTCTTATATATTACACATGCAATATACACTTTTCTATCTTGTTATATTTTCTTAGAGTTTCCTTGCATGTGTTGTGCATGATTGCATTAAAAAGGATTATTAAATTTTGTTTCCATTACTCCCCTTCAAATTTGGCTCGGAAGGCATAAGAAGTCTGAGTTTAACACAAATATCTCGAAAAATATCTCATGACAAAGGCTTAGTTATAAATACCAGCTACTTGATTGCGAGAGGAAACAAACCAAGTGAGAAGTAATCCAAGATGAGCCTTTTACACACAAAATGATAGTTTAACTCAATGTGCTTTGTTCGAGCATGAAAAACAAGATTAACTGTCATGTAGAGAGCAGTAATATTGTTGCAAAAACGTATTGGTGGCTAAGGAAGAGGCACCCCAATGTCTCGAAGAACATAAGAAATCCATGTCAATTATGTAGCAGTGGATGCCATCGATCAATATTCATCTTCATCACTTAAACCAGCCACAATCGACTATTTCTTAGCCCTCCAATATAGAGAGTTGGAACCAAGATTATTGCATAAATCAGTGGTTGAACGGTGAGTGTTTGGACATCCAGCCAAATCTGCATCAGAGAGCGCATACAACTCAAGATAACTAGCAGATTATATTCTTAGGACACAGTTTCTATGCAACCAGCCTGCATATTGTAGAAATGTGGGCTTGGCAATAAATATATATTTTACATATAATTTGATCCTAATTTTTAGATAATATATAATCTTTAACATGGAGATCATGAATATGAAAAAAAATAAAATAAAATCGAAAAATAGAAATAATAATTATATTAAGAAAATATTTTGACCATTAGTTACAATTGTGTTTAGATGGACCACCTATTTGTATCTATCTTTAAGATGGATGTTTTATACCTTTGGACCGCATATTGTAGAAATGTGGTCCAACCCATATGAAACAATTTTCCATATTTAGGACTGTGTACCATTAAGATAATGAAGAATCAGCTTAACTGCCTGAAAACGTGCAATTGTTGTGACACACTGTATTTACTATGGGATATATCAAGACGTGTCACTGTAATGTATTGGAGTGCACCCACAATGCTTCGATGAATAGATAGATTAGAATTCCCATGAGCATAATCTTCATCTGAGCACGATTAAGGACTCGGACATATTTGGTTTGCAACAAAAAAATTCCAAAGGCCCTATGAGAGCATGTAGCCAATATTGTTGTAGTGGAACAAAAGAACTCCGGTGGGAGTATGGTTTAGAGGGACTGAGGTTGGCTATTTTATTGTCGAGCATCAAACTAGGTTTAACAAGCTAACCTTAAATACCTGGGCATAAAGTACAATCGAGAAGGGCTAGCAGGTTACCTCTTGATGAGGTTGGAGAAGCTTAGGGTAGTTAGCCAAGAGATTATATGACCCTTGTGTGTGATTGGTGAGCCTTAAAGGACAAGGGGCAAAGCCTCATTACAATCCATCACACGACATGTACACATGATAGCCTTATCAAGAAGCAGAGTACCATTGAAGGTGATGCATGCACATGTGCGAGAGAAAACCCCAATGCACAAATTGCGATATGCATGCACATTTCTATGTGACCTAGGAATCTATAGAATAAGATTGTGTCCACTCACATGTTGGTTGACTTTTTTAACCCAATCATGAGTCCCTATGACAAACTGTGGGTCATGAGTACTATTCAGTCAGATTGAAAATGTGTGATTGATTCATAGTCCTTAGTAGAAGATGAAGTGCTTAAGTATTTTCGTATTTTTCTTAACATAGTTGGATTCAAACCCCATCAAATTAATTTTGAAATAATTAATTAATTATAAAATATTTGTAGATTAATAAAATGAAAATCCTTTAGGTATTTGTAGATTAGTGAGTGTGGTCATTAACGTCCTATGAATGTTTGTAATGAAACATTTTGATATAATGGAATATGAACTCAGTGGGGTCTATACTAATCAAATAATTTTTGTTGATACTGGATTGAGCATGACGAGCTAGGCCAGTCGGTTGAGAAAAACCTATGTTACCTGGGCATAGAAAACTATGCGATAAGGGTTCTAATAGGTCATCCCTTGATGAGGTCGGAGTATTTTCGGATGAGTGAGCCAATGGACTGTGTGACTTTTGTGTATAATGACGATCATCAGAGACAGACCCAAAGCCTCATCCATGTACCATCACTGGCATGAATAATGATAGCTACTTCGGAAAAACGAACCACCTTTTAGGGTGAAGCTTATGCATTTGCGAGAGATACCATTATGCACCATAAGAGTTGTGGTCGTATCAGCTGTAGGTGACCGTGGAACGTCTCTAGGGGAGAACATATAATCTACAAACTAAATTACGACCCCTTGGCTCATCGGCCAGACTTTGGTGACCCCACTAATAAGCCCCTGCATGGACTGTTGGTGATGGGAAAAACTGGACCGGTTTGATAAAGCAATTGTGGTCTGTAGTCTATAGTTGAAGGTCGAGTGCCCCAACGTTTGTTGATTTAATTCTTAGGCTATATGGATTATTTTCCCATCTAATGAATGTAATTATGTCTTTATTACAATATACATTATTTTAGAATTATTATTTGAATTTTTATAAATCTTTGGATATTTTATTTATCATTTTTAGATTTATAAAATTAGAGATATTGATTTTATATTGATTTAAATATTCAAATAAATTTTAAACATTATTTTATTGAATTTTAGATAGTCAAAATTGCATGGGACCCATTATATCCATGGGCCCACCATGACATAGATGGTGGGGCTCATGAAACCCTCTCATGGGTGGCATGCCCCACCCATTTAGGGGGCTTTCCTTTTTAATGAATAAGAGACTTTGACTTGTAATCAAAGTATTATGTGTTTTGGAAAAGAATTGGCTTGAAGAAGCTTTGAATGGATTTTTGGAAAAGCATGAGAAGGCATGTACATTATTTTGGAATGCACAATATTGTACTTTGAATTATTTTATTTAATTTCTATTGATAGAAAAATGGCTTAGGAAAGAGGGATAAAGGGTTTTAGTACCTTCCATCATGTTGATGACCCATCTAAAGATTGAAAGGCTCAAATCTCTTACCCCACATATCACCCACGATCAATGGTTCATGTTCAATCTCACAAAAAGATGCAAGTCATAGAAAACCTTAAGAAACCATAATCTTACTCTTACTCTACAAATAGAGGACCTCTACCCATGAAATCTCTATACCAAAAATTTCTCTTCTCTCTCTCTTGGTAGTAATAGGGGGCACGCCCCAAACCTAAGGGTTGGGTAGTATTAAGAAGATGATATCCTAGACTAGGTCTTGAGAGTGTGAACTTAAAGTCTAAAGTCTCGTGATCAAGAGCAGTTCATAGTACCATTGAAGGGTTCGGCCTAAACTTGCTTTCCCAATTGAGAATGAAGGTTGATCGTTGATCCCACGTCATCGGATGGTGGTGACATGGTGTGGGGTGTAATAAACCCAGCTGAAGTAATCTTCGACGTATCTTTTGTTTTTTATAAATTTAATTTTATTAATTTTTTATTCCCAAGCATATGAAGTAGTGGTCATTTTCTTTGTTTAAAAAAATTGGTTTAGTGGCATCAAGGTTTTAAGATCTTGGTTTTATTTTTCTTTGAAGCATGAGTTATTGTAATAAGACTACTTGTAAGTGATCTTTGCCAAAATAAAAAGGGTAAAAAATAAGAAAATAAAACTATATATACCCTGGCAAGATTACATTGGTCTTTCTTTCATAGCAAACTTAAGGTTGGCGTTCAAGGCTTCAGGAGTATAGTTTGCTAGGGAAAATTGGCAAAGCTGATTTTTATGTCATAGAGCTTGCAATGCCATTTTAGAAACAAGGTCACAACATCAATTTCAATAATAGACAAATTGTTCAATAATAGAACAAAGTGTTATGGAGTTCAGAAGGTTATTATTTCAAGTTTTTGTTTCATAAATTTATGTTACTTTACTTTCTCAATGGAAAAAATGAAAGAAGGACTAGTGTGATCTAGCTGGAGTATATAATAATTTCTTTAGTTCTTTTTCAATTCTTTTTCTTTTCTTCAGGGCCTAGATCACACACAAGTAGTCATTTTACAATATAGTAACTTTAAATAAAATAAAATAAAATAATACAATAGGATCTCAAGAATTTGAAGCCATTAAAAAACCTTTCTTTCAATAAAAAAGAAAAGATACAACCTATGCTCGGGAATAAAAGACATAATAAATAAAAATGTAAGAAACAAAAGGGTGTGTCAGATATCACCTCAACCGAGCTTCTAACACCCCACACTGAGTCACCATCTTCCGATGGTGCGTGATCTAATGGTCAACCTTCAATCTCAACCGGGAAAGCAAGTTTTGGACAAACCACACCAATAAAATATGAACCCCTTTGATCACAAATTTAATAGCTAAGTGAACCCCCTTGATAACCTAATTTGAGGGAGATGCTTCTCTTTCTACCACACCCTATAGACTTAGCTCCAATGTGAGATTGAAGATGATGGGAGACAAGAGAGAAACGATGAGAGAGAGAGAGAGAGTGGGGTGTGCCCCTCTTAGGGTTCTCTTTGAGAGGAGTGAGAGTTTCCAAGATGAGAGAGAAGACTCCTTCTAGGTGGGGCGTGCCCCCTAGTTTTCATGTGTGAGAGAGAGAGAATTCCTCTCGTATATGGAAGAGAGAAGAGAGATTTTAAATGTAAGAGATATGGTGTAGAGATTTGGGCAAGGTACTCCCTATTTTATAATACTTGAACAAATTTAGGGTTTCTTAGGGTTTTTCTTAGCTTGCCTCTCATGTAAGATTCAATATGCACAATTGATCTTGGGTGACTTATAGGGTGAGAGAAATGAGCTCTTCATTCTATAGATGGGTCATCAACATCTTATAGAAGGTGTTAGAATCATTATCCCCTACTTCCTAAACCATTTTTCGATCAGTTAATTTAAATAAGAATTTAATATATGAGAGTATTATTCTTTTTTATTTTATGCATAAACCTTCTCATACATACTAAAATATCATTCAAAATTTCCTCAAAGCTTAAGCTTTCTTAAAATAACACAAACTTATCTCTCAAGCTTTAGAGCTTGATTACAAAAAATAGAAAGTGTCCTAAGTGGGGCGTGCCACCCATTGTGGCACATAATGGGCCCCACCCAATATGTTATGGTAGGCCTAAAAGTCCTATTGGGCTTCCTATGCAATTATATTATTATTATTTATTTTTAAGAAAATCTAAAATCATTATTTTAATATTTAAATAACTATAAAATCAATATCTCTATTTTTATAAATCCAAATTTGATAAAATAAACAAAATTCAATGTTTTGATGGTAAAAAAATCCATATGGTCTAGGAATAAATATCCATTGGGGCACTCTATTGCAACTGCGAACTACAAACCACACATGCTTTATCAAACCGACCCAGTATTGCCCATGACCGACAGTCCATGCAGGAGATCATTAGTGAGTCACCAAAGTCTAGTCAATAGGCAAAGAGGTCGAAGTCCCAGTATGTGGATTTCAGGTCCCCCTTGGAGATGAAACCAAAGTCATCCTGACCTGATGCAATTCATTGCTTAATGGTGCACAGGGGTATCTCTCGCATATGCACAAGCTTCACCCTGAAAGGTAGTTCGTTTTCCCGAAATGGCTATCAATGTGCATGCCGTATGATGGTACAAATGATGAGGTTTTGGCCCCGTCTCTGAACGCGTCTATCACACACAAGGGTTACACAGTCCCTCGGCTTACTCTTTCAAGCATACTTCGATCTCATCAAGGGATAACTCATCTAACCCTCATTGGTTTATTTCTCTATGCCCAGATAACATAGGTTTTTCCCAACCATACTGACCTAGCGCGTTAAGCACAGCCCAATATCTGCAAACATCATTTGCTTAGTATGGTCTACACGAGACCACACTCCCACTGGGCTCATGTTTCATTAAATACCTCTTTTACAGCCACTCATAATGACTTTAATAGCCACACAGACCCAACAAAAAGTGCCACATTTGAATTCAATTTCAATTAGGAGCTCTAATTGCATTAGAACTAGCATTTGGACATCCAAGTAAGTCTTAAATAAGATTTGTATTGGGGTCTTTTCTGTTAATTATTATTTAATTTATTGTTCTTTGGGAAATCTATATAATTCAAGTTTGTGAATATAGCATTAACCGACAACAACATGAAATCGGAATGTAATAACAAAACATGAAACAAGCAACTACGAGTTCATACATCCTCGGTAGCAAAGATGAGATCGATTTGAGTTAAAGCAGTTTACACCATTCAATTCCGGTAAAGGAAGAATATCAAATATTTGGAGCTATTGGTTTGGGAAAATGAGCAATACAAGGGATATAGGAGGTACATGGAAGCGATAACGGGCTGCATATACTAATAAAAAAACAAAAAACATAAAAATTTAAAAAAAGTTTATATAAGTATGAGGCTCTAAACAATCCTGAAATATAGCATTATAATCCTGAAATGTAAACATGATCCAAAGGTTTGTCCGAAGCTCAAAATGAAAACAACAACTAAGCAATGACCAGGCCTCACTTCCACTAAAAAAAAAGAAACAAACAAACAAACAAAAAAGCAAACAAAAGAAGTGCACCAATCCTCAAATTCAATCATCTATGTACCAGATAAAACATCCAAATATGAGTTTCTTCGAAATAGAAAAGATGGAAAAGGATTTGGGGTCGTCGTGGTAACACCCAATACTCTAGTCATCAAATTGTGGTTCCATTGCCACAACGGACACCACCCTAATACCTTAAAAAAAAGCTCTCTTCTAATCTATTTAAATGGGTCGGAGCTTGTTTCCTCACTGAATTACCCAAAAATATATATATATAAATGAAAAAGATCATATCATATCAAATCTCCCAAATAAAATTTCAAATTTTAGACGTGACAATATATAGTATCCAACACGCCATTCATGTTCTATTCCAAAACCCATATTTATCTCACATACCGACACACGCACAAGGGCGAGGAGAAAGAGAGAGATATTTTTTTTATATCTTATTGTGTACCAACTACGTATAACACTCTGCTACAAGGTGGATATATAATCGAAGGGGTCTCGTATGCCTTTTATAAACAAAATATCAAACCTTGTGTCTGTGTGTAGGAGTGGGAAATTACCAAAACTCCCAAATTGTCCTTTAAAATTTTCTTATTATCATTTTGACCTTTAAAATATATATATATATTTTTTGATACTTTTTACCACCATTGATTTTATCGATATAATCATCATCAAATCCTTGTCTTAACTATTTGGGATATAAGTCTCCGTATCTTTTGTCACTATTTTCGATCATATCCTATTAAGGCTACCCCTATCAACATTGATTTTATTAAAACTTAACATTGCCCATCCATTTTAAAAACCCTTGAGTGGGGCGTCCCACCCCTCTTTCTCTCTCTAAAAACCTTTCAAAATCTCACATTTTTACTTAATAAAATCTTATGCAAATAAATTTTTAAAGCCATTTTTGCTTATAATAAAATGATCAAACATCATTGTATATTACTTTAAATATGCTTTAATAAACTCACTTGGTTTGGCATATAGCAAAAATCAAAAAAGATAAATTAGAATCCTCTAGGAGGTACAATTGGGATGTATGCTAGCTTCAAAACCTTTGGTCACTTTCTCAAGTTAACTTAACAACCCCATGTCCACAGTCTCAAGCTGAGGCACATGCTTTTTTTATTAAAGATGAGCCAGTAGATGGCCTTAGTACCTAGATTTTCAATAAATTACTGGCGCAACCCCATGAACATGCACTCTTGTAGATCCAGGGGTCCTCTCTCTAGTGCATATGCATAGTTTTGATTAAGTAGATCGATTCTATTAGAATGACTTCCCCATTGTGATTGCATTATGCACATGTTGTGAACAAATTGAATTGTTACGCTCATATCCTCTTAAAGACTAGTCTACTCACACATGGCTTAATCTCACATGTTAGCTCTAACATAACGGATTTTTGGAACCCATCTCTTATGCCTTGGCTTACACACTCATGAGGCGTTCTCAGAGAGGAGGCCGTCAAGTCTCTCGGTTGTGAATAAGGCCCTCTGGTCTTGTCTCGTGACTAGCAGTATTTCGACTTTCTGGATCTAGTTCACTAAGGCCCTCCAATCTTGCCTCGTGACTTGGGGTATTTCAAGAATCTGGATCCAATTTACTAAAATCCAATAAGTGCAATGCTCCAGTTCAATTCCACTGTGACTCAAAACTGTCGTGCAATGGCAGAGTCAAGGCCATAACTCCAAGAGGCCCATTGCTACACAAATTGACTATAATTTTTTACCTCTGAAGAAAATATATCATCAAAATTGATGCCCTTTTTTCTACATGAATCTTGCCACAACCAACCTTTTCTTGTACCTTGCTTGTAAGTGGTTGCCCAAAAATGTGTTAACAAATATATTTATGATATTATGACTCCATATGTGGAGAAGTAAACCTGAGAGCTAACACAATTGGGGCACAATTCACTTTTAAATTTCATATTATGGAAACAAAATTTTTAGGATATTAAATAAAGTTTTATAATTCTGTAGATATTTTTGTTTGAGAAATGACATTATGAGACCCTCCCGCATCTATGTGAGTAGGACCTCAAAGGATCACCATTAAATTTAGCATCGATCTCTAGAACAGTTATCACATGAGTATGGGACTTGACTTTTCTAAAGATCTGTGCCAAATTTGATGGTGATCATTTGGGGTCTTACTCACATGGGTGTGGGAGGGCCTCATAGGATCATTACTTTTTTTGTTTTATTCAAATTGATTTTTAAATTAGCTGAAACTGAATTTTTAAGTATTTAAATATTCAAAGAGGAAAATAAATACTTAAGTATTTCTAAAAATCATTATCTTTCTTATAAAATTTATTTAATATTGCGGGACCGAAAACTCATTAGGCCCACTTTGATGGGGGCATGGGGCCTACTATGCTCTAGATAAGTGGGACGCCCCACTTTCTCTTATTTTACATAAGGTGTTGCTTGTTGTATAAGCTACCTAATTTATTTGAAAATAAAAAAGAAAGGACTATGAAAAAAGAATGGTTGATTTCAAAATAGAATGCGTAGAGATTGATTGAAATTAAAAAAAAAATTATAGAATGTTTTCTCTGCACAAAATTTTTGTTGACCGAAGGGGAATATGTAGGAAGAGGATGCGCCGCCAAGAAACCTGCTAGCACATGGCCTTTGATAGCTTTTTGAGGCACATATGTGACATCAAACTCCATAAAAAATAAAGACCATTTTGAAAGATGGCCCAAAAAAAAAGGACGCATCATGAGATAATTTACAGGATCAGCTAAGAGTATAAGCCAGACTGGTTATGCCAACAAATAGTGCCAGAACTTTTTGTACTACAAATACTAAGGCCAAACAGATCTTTTCAATCGGAGAATAGTTCACCTCAAGGCCTAGCATTCTTAGGCTGAGGTAGTATAGCGTCATCTCTTCCTCTTCAACATTGTTCCGAGTGAGTAGGGCTTCGAGTGGCTAAAGCCGCCACATATATATATATATATATATAGAACGAGAGGTTTCTGAGGACTTAGAGCAGATAACACGAGAGGATTTAGGAGGTAGGTCTTGATGTTTTGGGAGGCCTCTTGACTCCCACTCAAATGGTCGAAATATTTCATTAATTTAATATTGAGATTTCTGAAAAATCCAATTATTAAACTAAATTTAACATAACTCACCTGGTGATCCGAATCTCGTTGAAATCCTTCCATGTTCGCCAAAAATCTTCGGTGGAGGGCTGGCGGCTTGAGGTTGGGAGAGAGAGAGGAAGTATGGGATGGAAAAGTAAAAATGAAACCCTCGTTCTTATTTTCTTCAAGAAAAAAAGTAAACCGGTTAGATGTCTCAAACATTAGG
>NW_006499436.1:2715657-2728373 GCF_000471905.2 Amborella trichopoda
TCAAGTTCTGCAATGGAATCTACTCCAAAAACTATCTTTTCACAAGATCAATTTTATTTAATTCAAATATTTTTATAATATCAATTTTTCTTAATTTAGATCATTTCATAAGTTCACATTTTCTCAATTTTCATTCTTTGATCTATATCCTTTCCAATGAAGTGACATCTCTTTTTAAATAGACTTGAGAAGAAAAAAAAACCAACAAAAATAATTTTCTATCTCTTCTACTTATTTTTCTCTATTTTATCTCTCTTCCCTATTTTCTCTCACGTTTTATTTCTCCCACGATACCATTCCTATTTTTCTTACTTTTTCTGTTTATCCCACATATCATCTCTATTTCACAATCTTTATCGTGGTTGATCTTCCACATATCGAAATCCCTTATCTTTCTCTTATCAAAACCCATCTCTATTTAAATATAACTAAATCTTCTATCAATATTATATTTCTAAGATTAGTTTTTATCTAATCCCTAAAATTCTCTTAACAATTCACTCACCTCTTCCCGCTTAACACAAAGTCACACACTAAAATTTTTCTCTTCTCATTTTAACTTACCTTATCTCTCGTCATATTCTTAAAAAAAAATAAACAAAAAAATAATAACTAAAAAAAATTAAAACAACCCTAATTTTATTTATATCAAATATGTTCCGACAAGATGTTTATCTTATTAGGTCCAGGGTTCACTTCCAATGAACCCATCGTGGCCAGGTCCGGACCAAGTTTATTGTAGCCGGACAGGGAGGAGGCCACGTTGGGTCATCAAAGTTACAGATAAGGTATGATGGGACCCAAAATTGTTCCCTTCACATCCGTACTTGTACTTCTAAAGATACATTTCTCTCTGATCCCCAGGTGCAAGTGTCTATATAAATACCTGCAAAGCTTCCCAAAGGCTCCCCTTACAAACTGCAACCCTTATTACATAGGGACATTGCTTGAAATAGCCCTAACATTTCTGGCAAATAGAAGAATCATCACAATTTCCCCTTCCTCCGAATGACCAATGAGTTAATTGAACACAACATAAGAAGTAACACTAAATAAAATAAAAGAAAAAACACATCAAAAGTGACAGGGTACCCTACACATGGCAAAGGCACAAGTTTAGTTATATCACATGGGACCATATAAAACGATGGGCACTATTAAAAGTGCTTGTTTTCTGATTTATTCTTGCTAGCATATTGCGATTGGAAGGATATAATCATAGGCTTCAACCTCAACTCTTCACTTGTCTTGGCTTCTATAATCTTGTTCCTTTTGAAATTATAAGTTCACGACTTTTTTGAGACTCACCCCAACCAACATATGCTTGTTCAGCTAGGAAGCCGCTGTGAAAATAAGCCGACCAAGAATGGAAACGAGTGTTTAGAATATTGCCTGGGCTAAGGGATTCGGGCGAGTTACTCCGCCGAGAGTGGACTCGGCCGGTCCTATACAAGATGTAAAAGCCTAAGTAAACATATATACTTTTTTGGATTATTTTAAAATTTTGTATGTACCCCTAATTATACGTACAACTAGGGGTAACTCGACCTCATCCATTGGGTGAGGCAAGTTACTCACTTGAATCCTAGTGAATCGGGCGAGTCACATGCCAGTGATAGAAGCTACCAGATAACACTGCACTTCAGGACTATACTCTCGCTGCCTACTGCTAATAACTCTCCTTTTTCTCTCTCACATATGAGTTGTAACGGCTCACTTTCTAATTAAATGAACCTTTTCTCTTTCTAAGGACCCACTCCTAAAAAATTTCTCGTCTCTCATAGAGCTCTTTGCAACTTCCTTTTTCCTATTAAATGATTCTCCACTCTGTCTCTCTCTCTCGCCTACCCCTACTAACTCTTTTAGCACATGTACATGTCTGACCCCAACGGGTCTTCCCATAGACACAACATATATATATATATATATATTATGCGATGCTAATGTTTAGGATTTTGGTATTTTCCTTCACAAGCCTATCGGCCGCACATCAGAGACCAAACAATCTCTTAGCCAGCACCCAATGTATCTCTCCAACCTGAAGAAGGCTAACCCTGTAGACTCTTTATGGTTGTATCTTATGCCAAGCGCTTAAGGAATTTGGACTCCACGGACCTGGAGTGCCTGAACCAGCTAAGTCATGGGAACCATGAACCATACCTCTCTATGGTCGGGCTTGGATTTACTTCACTCGGGCTCCTTCGGGGACCCAGGCTCTATGAACCCCATTTCGGACAACCGCTTGACTCGCAAGCGCGCGTGCGCCTCGCGTGCCACATGCAGATAGGTATTTCCAATAGTGAGAGAATTTTAAAGCAATGAAGAAGTGAACTCGAACACCTACTCATTGCGGTTGAGTTCGTGGAATACGTTTGGGCTGCTACCCTCTTAGATCAATAGCAAAAGTCCTCCGGCTGTCCCGCAGCACGGTATGAATTCGTCCCCATCTGAAATCAATACTTCACCTGAACTCTCACGAAAAGACAGCTAATGAAATCTACATATGATAAACTCCTCTTTGATGCACTTATAGGTTAATGGTTCTAGTTTTGGAATTAGAATGATAGGAAAAATAGGTAAGAAAGGAAATAAAGAAAAAAAATAAGAGTAGGAGCTTGGTTTACAGATGAGAAGTAGAAGATGATAAAGTAAAAGAATTGTAGAGATAACCGGAAAATTGGGTAGCCTTCCGGCATAACCTCTCCTAAGAGGTATTACCGGATATAAAGAAAAGCACCATGCTCGAAGCCTTGGTACCTAGAGGATGTGGAACGTGGAGTTACAGGACTGAGTTTATAACTATGTCACTAATCCAAAAAACCCCCTAAAAGTTATCAAGGGAGAGAAAAAAGTAAGAGAGAGCAAAAAAAATGGAAGCCCCTCACAACCCGAACACTGTTTGACTCGATGGTTAGAGTAGCGTAAGGGTTTAAAAAAAGCTGACTCAGGATGACCCCAACCCGAGTGATTGAGTGTAAGAGAATCAGTGTCTCTTACAACTCAACTACATTGTACGAGCTGATGATTAGAGTAGCAATCCAAGAGTTAGGGCACTATCTCAAGAAGACCCGAACTCGAGTGTTCAAGGGTGAAAAAAGCAGTGAGTAAGAGAGGAAATGAAGAAATGATGAAAGTAAAAATAAAATGAAATGAGTATATGAATTAGAAAGATAGATAACTGTTTAAAGTGAGATAAAAATGAGATAAGGGATGTAATGGAGGATGGACCCACATATGGTGCGGGTCCGGGTTCTAAAGGGGTAGGTTGGAGTGATAAAGGGTGAGAGTATAGAATGAGGGAGATGGACCCACCTATGGTACGGGTCCGGGCTTCAAGTGTGGATGTGAGAGTGAAGATGAGAGAGAGTGTGGCAATAGGAGAGGTGTACCCACCTAAGGTATGGGTCCAGGCCTCGATGGGTGAGGATGAGAGTACTAGGAGAGAAGAGAGTGGGGTGAGAGACTTGGACCCACCTATGGTGCGGGTCTGGGCTTCGAGTGAGAGAGGGGGTGAGATAGAATAGAAGAGAGGGGAGAGAAGGAGCTGGACCCGCCTATGGTGTGGCCAGGCTTTCTGGTGAGAGGGGGAGAGAGTAGGCAAAAGAAGAGGAGAGAGAGGGTGGACCCACCTTAGGTGCGGGTTCGTGACCCGAACGAGAGGGGAGAGAAAGTGAGAGAGAAATAGAGAAAGAATGAGTAGTCAGGCCCGCCCTAGGTGTGGGTCTGCAAGTGAGAGAAGAAGAGAGGGAGTGAGAGAAGAAGAGAGAAGGAGAGGGGGAGGCCCGGACCCAAGAAAAGAGATAGAGAGGGAGAAGAGAGAAAAAAAGAGAAAGAGAAGAGAGAAAGAAAGAGAGAGAAGAGAGAAAGAGAGAGGAATAAGAGAGAAGAGAGAGAGGAAGGAGAGGAGAGAGTGGCATGCACATGAGAGAGGGAGATTTTGGTCCTTGTGGGTTAAAACTAGGGTCTAAGGTTGAGGTGTATGACTTAGGTAGGTTAAGTTGAGATATGGTGTATAGGAACTAGGGTGTATGGGATAAAATAAGGTATAGGAGAACTGAGGTGTATAGGATACTATGGTGGTGTATAGGATACTATGGTGTATGAAGTACGGTAGGGTGTAGACTAGCAAAAGTAGGGTGTAGGGTGGATGGAGTAGGATTGGGAACTAGGAGTTCTAGGGTGTATGTAAGCTAAGGTGTATGGAGCTAGGGTTGGGAGTTAGGAATCCTAAAGAAGTTGGAATTTTGGGGTTCTAAGTAGTGAAGGGTTCCTTGGGGCATTTTTTCTCTATAGGAAATGTTTCGCTCTCCTCTCATCTTGAGTCATGAATTTGAAATCAAAACAAAAGAACAAGCCTAAGTGCTCAAGCTCTTCTCATTAATTTCAAAAATTCTTAAGAGTTTTCAAGTGTCTTCAAGAGATTGATTACAAATGACTTAAGTTCCTGATATAGAGTAACCCCAAAACAAGTGACAAAACCAAAATACCCTTCAATAATTTTCAACAAATGACAAAACCATCCCTCCATGAGATGCCTCTTGCCATTGTTAGGCCTCAGAAGCTTTTTCGGATGTTTATGGTGGCAATTCAAGCGATCAAACATCATAGAATCAATGCTTGAACTATTACACACGTTTTGATACCCTTTTATCTTCTTGAAACGGATTTTTAAGGAAGAACTCAAAATCCTGCCAAGTTCCATGAACTTGTAATCCTTCGACCACCGATTTGACACGATCCATGATGTTCTGAGACTTCATTTTGATCACAAATTGAAGAGGATACTATCACGATCATTTTGTGATAAATTTCGTCCATTTTGGTCTCCGTTTGAATACGTTCTAATTTTGGAAAATTGTCAGAAAATGGGATTTCGGTGATCGAAAAAACATGCCTTCTCGACCTCAAAATTCGGTGTCATCCGGCCTCCGTTCATTCAACATAATTATATCAAACAATAGCTCTTCGAAGCACGGTCGCAACGGACCCATACTTGCGACGATCCGACATCAAGATCTTGAGCTATGGCCTCTCAAAGAATGAAATGTTCCTCTTTTTAAAATCTGAATTTTTCATTATCGAGCTCATCTTCTCTCTAAGAATTATCTCGTTTCAGGTCGTGCCAAGGTGTGTGGCATATGTCAAAACCAGCGTATCACCGAGATCTAGCTTATGTCTAAATTTGAGCTTAATTGGACCCAAAATGAGCAATTTATGAGCATTTGAAATTCACCCCAAAATGAAAAAACACAATTTCTTTAAATGGAAATGGTTCACCGAGGTTGTACCGCAATAGTGTAAAACCCACCTTTTTTTTATAACTTAGGCCTATAATGTTCCCAAAGGGTCCGATTGAGCCGAAATTTGGTACCTGGGGTTTTTTCAACGTTATGGATCCAATGGTGGTAGTTTGATACTAATTTGATACCTAAAAAATGGGATTGTAGTTATAGGGTCTATTTTCAGCAAGACATGAACTAGATTTGAAAGCTAAGTTTCATCCTAATCAACTCAAGACTTGTCAGAATGCGACGAAACTCTGTGGGTGTCCCTAGGATATACAAACTGCCATCTCATGCAATTTGAGGCCATTCTGACACTTCTTCAGTGGTCGCCCAATATTAGGCTTATTACTACAGTGTTCCCGTGGTCTAGGGCGTCTTGGGCACCGATGGGACCAAGTTACTACTAGTTATCTCCTTATTCGCTCTGGTGATACAAGTATGTCAAAAATAATGTATACCACTTTGGTCTGACGTGGACCACACTTCTATCTATAACCGTATGCTTTATATGCTCTCAAGGTAATTAAAGGCCATGTACACCAATATCTCTCCTTTACATTATCTCAAGCCCATCCCATGCATGTGCTTAGCAAACAAATTCACCACCAACCCCATCGTCAAAGATTCTACCAACATAGCTTATGTAGGAAGATAAAACACCACTATCTCTCCAAGTTAGGTCTCATTTCAAACATGGTAATAGTCTGCTTTGATGTGCTTCGATTTCATATGGAAAACTGGCTCTTAAGCTATATAAATTGCGGACTGGTTATCAGAAAAAATCCTCATACATGTGCATCGTATAGGCTCAAACCTGAATTGGTTGAGGAGTTCCTTTAATCAATTTGCCTCCTTCACATCTAGGCAAATATGCTACATGTTTGGACTCCATGGTGGACAGCTCTGCAAAGTGGACTTCAAGTTATCTTGGTCCCCTTGATAATTTACATCTCAGTATCCCTTTTTTGGGTGAGTACATCTCGGTATCCCTAAACCTGATTATCTGACATCCCCATATGTAAATGTACAATTTACGGTTCCCCTTAGGTATCTTAAAACTCTTTTTATGGCTTTCTAGTGCTCAATAGCTAGATTAATTTTGAATGTATTGATCATGCTCATTGAAAATGTTAATCTGGTTTCATTTCTAACATAGCAAACTTGAGTGACCCAACCGCCCTATGATAAGGCACTCTTTCCATGGTCTTTCTTTCTATTTGAGCTTTAGGGTAAATTTCATGACCTAAATTTATCTTCTTATAAATCAGGGTACATAGGTGCCTATAATCATCCATGTTGAGTTTCTCGAATATTCTCTTGCAATAGGCTGGGATAATTGTATGATTTAATTGGCTCTATTTCAACATACAAAGCCTTTATAAGCAATAAATAGCATTCTTATTAATTAGTTTAAATTAGAAAATTTAAAAAAATAAATAGAAAAAATTCCCATATATTTTTTGAAGTTACTTATATATTACTGTCAAGTTTTTCCATTCTGACATTTGTATATGTTTACTGCCATTATTATAATAACACCTAACAATTTTTTAATTGCCCAAATTGCCATTTTTGGATTTTCAAAATCTATCTTGGCACTTTTGGATGTTGAGCATCCAAAAAATTGCTGAATTTTAGCCAACCCCAACATTTTTTTATTTAAAAAACTAAAAAAAATATAGAAAATTAAATCGTCCCAACAATTTTGGATATTGAAAATCCAAAAGTTATTTGAAATTTGAATTTTTGAATTTTCCAAAATACAAAAATTACATTTTAGCGTCTCTGAACATTTTTGGATTTCAAAAATCCAAAATTTACTTTTAAATAAAATTTTCTGGACTTTTATATTCCAAAAGTGCATTTTCGTGTTGATGATCTTGTATTTTAGTCAAATTCCAATTTTGCAAATCAAAAAAAAATTGTAAGGGAAAAAAGCCTCGATGACCCGTCTCCCCACTAAGGAATCACAAAAAAAACCTGGTATAAATGTAATAACAATAAATTGTGGGTAAATCTTAAATAACATTAAATAAAATAGATGGGGAATGATTTCATGCAACCGTTGTATGGTAATATGATGCAACAACGTTAAAAAATCATCTTATGGCCATTTGTTTGATCCAAATTTTAAAATGTACACTCTTTTCATTTTAATAAACAATCACAAAAAAAGAAAAAATTGAAAACACAACTTAGAAAGTATTTTTTTAACCCAATCAACATAGTATTTTTGGTGAGATGCTTAGATCTAGGCCTTAGAAAGATTTTTTCATCTGCAATTTTTTTTAATGGTTTTATTATCATTAGATGAACAATGTTAGAAAAGAAAAAAATGATTTTGAGTTCATAAAAGCTAAGATCTTGAAATTCACAAAATTACTGGTCTAGATTCGTTTTTGGATGGTACTCATTTTGACCATATCTAGGGTTCAAATTGAACTATTTTTTAGGGGGCTGGATTGATTATTGAGATGAAGAGAGTGTATATGTAAAATTTGGAGACATACAAATACCACAAACTAGGTTTTCTAGAAGTGTCGTTGCATTATACTATGACATAACCGTTGCATTGGATCATTGCTCAAAATCGATTAGGAACGTAATTTTCTCTAAAACTAATTATTTAAGTATTGCCTTCATTCTTCTGCAAAAGCAAAAATAAAAGTTTATGGGAATATTATGACTCTAAGTAGAGATTTCGAGCCCTAATCACTATATATGACATTTTATTCGTATTCTCAAAAAACAGTAATAAAATTATTTGTATTGGGACTCTCTATCATGTATTCATATTGGGATTATGTCAAAATCTATTTGTATTGAGACTCTCCATCCAATGATTTAGTTAAGGGAAAGTTTATATAGAGCCGAGGCTCTAAACAAATCAAATTCGAGCCTACCTCAAAAATTTCACTAGAAGAGGTTGTTTTGATGCTCAAATGTCCTCAAATTGATTATCTCGACATCAAGATGCATGGACATGAGAAAAAAATAGATTTCAACTTTTGAAAATAGTGTATTTTATAACGTCATTTTTTTGACTGCCAATTTTCAAGATTTTCAGGTTTTTATAGATCTCTCAATCTATACTATTTTTCAAGTTTTAAACTTTATAAATAAATATGAAAATATATTTTAAGGCTATCAAAAAGATTTCCAGTATTGAAACCACATTTCTTGACACTATTTAAAGGTAGGCTCTAACTTGATTGCTTAGAGCCTAGGCTCTATACAAACCGCACCCTTTAGTTAATTGGCATGAAGTGTAAATAAAGTGTCAAGGAACAAGTAGATGTCTAAAAAAGTGCCAAAAGACTTTATGCGCCCATGGGAGTATACCGTCTATTTACCCCTCTAGGTAAAATCCAATTAAGGAGTAATATTATCCCAAATTTTGGGAGATAATCTCTTCAACCATAGATTAACCTTAATAGGAAAAGTCCAAATCTCACTCTCTATGAACTTGAAAAAGACAATATATCAAGATTGAAAAGCAACCATCCAATTTTTCGAAGGTGAGATCTTAGTCTTAGAAAACACAAAATTTATTTTTTTTATTTTAGAAAATAAAAATCTAGTGGTACTTAAGTGACTCAAAAAATTTCAAATGTGCTTTCCATTCGAGTAGGTGTACAATATGGACTTTAGTCTTTCCTTTAACCCGTCCCAAGCCTAGGTAAAAGAGACGGGTTGTGTTGGATAGACAGCCAACATAAAACTTTGTCAAAACTTTTCTTGAATTTTTTCTGTGAGTAGATGTTCTTCCAAGATGATGATATATGTACTCTAAAAAATTAAATATGCAGGAATCACCATGAGGTAAATAAAATATAGTGAGAAACAAATTATGAATCTGACGACTAAAAAAAAAAAACAAAAAAAAGAGGGCCAGACCTAACCCTCATTTCTTTCTTTTTCTTTTTTTCTTTTTTTTTATTCATTCATTTTTGGCCCGGCTTGGCCCTATCCCTGTAAGGCTGAGGTGGGTGGGCCCGCATGCAACCTACCCTGAATGGTATGTAAAAATAAGCATGCAAGAAAAGGGATTGTTCCTTGGGCCCCATAGTTGCTAGTCATACCCAAGAAACGGTGAAAATTCTAGTAAAGTGGAGTTTTAGACATTGCTAGCCATGGGAGGGAATGGAAGAAAATATGGGAAAATACTTAGGGCACGTTTGATTCGTATGAAAATGATTGTGAAAATACTTAGGGCACGTTTGATTCGTATGCAAATGATTTTTTAAAAATGATTTTTTTAGAAAATAACTAATTTCTCACATTTGGTACGTCCAAGAGTAAGAAATCTCCTTACCTGTGAAATTAATTTCCATAACAAGTTTTCAAAATCTAAAAAATTGGAATCATACCTACATACGTATGATTCCAATTTCTTTAAAAATAATAGGGGGCAGGGGAGGGGTGTAAGTTGGGCTGCCATCGGGTCGGGCTGGCCCCAGGGTTGGCAAAGCCTGAAAATACTTTGGCCCGCCTTGATAAGTCCCAGCCCGAAAAGGATACCGAAAATTCCACCCCACCCCCGAATATGTACTATCCAGGCCCAACCCAGCCCAACCCAACCCGAAAAATATATATTGGGCTTGGGTCCAGCCTCGGCCATTAAGAAGTCCTTGCCTTTTATTTATGTTTTTTATTTCACTCCTCAAACTTTTCTTATTTGTAGTAAGCCAAAAATATTTTTTAGAAAATTTAAAAAATATTGGGTTTCTAGAGAGAAAGAGATATTAGGTTTTTAGAGAGAAAAAGAGAGATTGGGATTTTAGAGATAGAAAGAGATGATGATTTCTAAAGAGATAATGAGTTTTAGAGAGAGATGAGAGATTGGGTTTTTAGAGAGAGAAAGAGATTGATTTCTAGAGAGAGAAAGAGAGATTGGGATTTTAAGAGAGAAAGAGATTGATTTCTAGAGAGAGAAAAAAAGGTTGGATTTCTAGAGAGAGAAAAAGAGCTTGGATTTCTAGAGAGTGCAAAAGATATTGGTTTTCTTGATAGAGAGATGGTTTTTAAATAGAGAAAGTAAGGGAATTTTTAGATAGAGAAATAGAGATCAGGTTTCTAGAGAGAGAATTTTTTTAGAGAGAAAAAGAGACATTGAGTTTTTAGAGAGAGAAATAGTTTTATAGAGAGCAAGAAAGATTGGGTTTCTAGATAGATAATGAGTTTTGTAGAGAGAGATTGATTTTTAGAGATAATGGTTTATTAAAAAGAGAAATAGAGATTGGATTTTTAGAGAGAGAAAGGATGTTTACATAAAAAGATAGATTTGATTTTTAGAGAGAGAATGAATTTTTAGAGATAGAAAGAGATAATGAGATTTAAGATAGAGAAAGAGAGATTGAGTTTTTAGAGAGATGGTGGGTTTTTAGAGAGAGAAAGAGATTGGATTTCTAGAGTGAGAGGATGGGTTTTTAGAGAGAGATTGGGTTTCTAGAGAGAGAATAGTTTTTAGAGAACAAGAAAGATTGGTTTTTTAGAGAGAATGAGTTTTTAGAAAGAAAAAGAGATATTGGGCTTCTAGAGAGAAAAAGAGAGAATGGTTTTTCGAAAAAGAGAGATATTAGGCTTCCAGAGAGAGTGTGGGTTTTAGAGAGAGAAAGAGAAATTGGGTTTAGAGAGCGATGGGTTTCTAGAGAGAGAATTGGCTTTTAGAGAGAGATTGGGTTTCTAGAGAGAATATGTTTTTAGAGAAAAATAGGAATTGAATTTTTAGAGCTAGAGAATGGGTTTTTAGAGAGAGAAAGAGAGATAGAGTATCGAGAGAGAGAATAGGTTTTTTAGAGAGAGATTGGTTTTTTAGAGAAAAAATAGGTTTTTAGAAAGAGAAAGATAAATGGGTTTTTATAGAGAAAATAAGTTTTTAGAGAGAGAGAGAGAATGGGTTTTTAGAAAGAGAAAGAGAGATTGGATTTCTAGAGACAATCAGTTTTTAGAAAAAGAAAGAGAAAGAATGAATTTTTAGAGAGTGAAAGAGAGAATGGAATTTTAGAGAGAGAAAGAAAGATTGGATTTCTAAAGAGATAATGGGTTTTTAGAGAGAGATTAAGTTTTTAGAGAGAGAATTGCTTTTGAGAGAGAAAAATTGGGTTTTTAGAGAGAGAATGAGTTTTTAGAGAGAGAGAGAGATTGGGTTTCTAGAGAGATAATGGGTTTTTAGATAGAGAAAGATAATAGATTTTTAGAAAGGGCAAGAAAGATTGGGTTTCTAGAGAGAAGATGGGTTTTAGAGAGGGCTGTTGGATTTTTAGAGAGAGAAAGAGAGATTAAATTTCTTAAGAAAAAGTATAGCTTACATTCCAGACACCAGGAGGGTATATTCCCAAATAGTTTACCAAACAAAAGAAAAAATATCATATGAAATCTAGAGGGTATTACAAAACATCAGAAAAAAAGAAATGAAATCTAAATGTAAAAAATTTATTTACTAAGAAATTAATTTGCTACAAGAAAACTATTTCACGCGAACTAAGCAGCCCTTAGAGCAACTCGAAAATAAGGGTGAAAATACTTTGAAGATTTGTTCTTTTTACACTATGTAATACTCTTATTTTCACTTTTTATTGCTTTAACACCATCTATTACAATGGATAATGTACCAAATTGTAGAGGGTGTGATTTCTATAAGGTTGCAACCTTAAACAATCCAAGCAACGCGTACCTCCAAATTTTATCATAACATACGATTTTGATGTAAAAAAACCTTAGAATTATCTGAAAACCTATTTTTATCTAATTATAAAATGTGAAAATTTCACGCCACACTCTAATTTGGTGTGTGATTTCTCTATAGACCCTGAAATTTGAAATATTTTAGTGGCATTAATTTTGTCAGTTTTCTATCTTCTCACTCCCTATATCATTTTTACCCACCAAAAATTCATTTTGAACAACTTTTTTTGCCTTGAACAAAGCAGGTTAAGACACATACATCCATCTCTCTACCCCTAACCTACTCTCCCTCTCTCTATTACCCTACCTCGCTCTCTCTCGTCTCTCTCCCCCAATCTGTCCCCCAATATGAGCTCTACCCCAAACCCTCTCTCTCTCTTGTCTCTCTCCCTCAGTATGAGCTCTACCCCATGCCCCTTTTTTCTCTCTACCCGAAACCCTCTCTTTCCCTCCATCTAATCCCTACGCCATACCCCTTTCTCTCTACCCCAAGCCCTCTCTCTCCCGTACCATCTGAACTCTATGCTATATCCAAATCATGCTCTTCGTTAAACAAATCCTGCTTTATTGAGCAACATGGTTTTGAACCTCAAACCTATTGATTCTAGAGAGAGAATCATCCACACCCATTGGGTTCAGGTATCCAGCTCGAGCTCATTTGCCATTATTTTAAGGCCTCAACCAGTCAATTCTAGGGAGAGAAGGTTATAAGATTCATGATGTTGAGGTTTGGGATTTTTATGC
>NW_006499436.1:2747824-2767743 GCF_000471905.2 Amborella trichopoda
TATTGGTGTTGCTTCCTCATTGATCACTCGTACAATGAAGCAGCTTCACTCGTAGCTCTCACAATCTTGAGTGAAGCTCTCACAATCTTGATCGTCCAATAAATATCCATGTAGTTTTTTAAGTAAAACTATTTGAGCTTCATGGTTAATGCACTCTAGTCTTTTTCTCTATATGATAGTCAATGAGTCTATTCTTGTTGACTGTAAATCTTCTTTTGATATTATTCACACTGCGGATGGTACAGCTATGGAAGTTTTTAAAGTTGATTCAATGACTACATCCTCTAATCTTTCTAGTAAATTGAATATTTTTTGTGTTTATTATATTCCCTCAATCACTATGAATCTTCTTTCTGTTAGTCAAATTATTTGTTTTAATTATAATGTTGTTTTCACTCTCTTTGTAACAAAGCAACAGATAGGGAGTCCGATTGGGATTGGGTGACCTCTGCTTCTTGAACCATCTTCATTTAAAAACCCAAATTTAAACCTCTACCGATACTAGAATACTTGATAAAAGATCTTTGGGGCATTACCATTTGAGTCATATTTTACTCTCGGTTACATTTTTTATTCTCTCGTAGTGTTAGTGATTATATTTCTTCTAAACGTTTTTCTATTGTTAAAGATTGGGAATTATGCAAACTCTTAAAAATGCATGTGTTTTCATCCAACCATAGCAATTCAATTTTTGCTTCTATAATTGATCTAGTGCATATAACGTTTGGGGACATGCTTCTCTTGCATCAACGGGAGGGTCACGGTATTATGTCACTTCTATTAGTGATCACACCATATATACTTGGGTTTTCTTTATGAATAACCGCAATGCACTATATTATATTTTTATTCGATTATATCCCTACATTAAAAGTTAATTTTCTACCAAAATCAAAGCCTTACAATCAGATTTTGGTGGTGAAGAGGCCACCATTCATCTTACTAAGCAACAACTTAGTCAGATTTTTTAGATGAAAGATTTCAAATTCTTAAAAATATTTTTTGGGTCTAGAAGTTACTTATTCTCTTCGTGCATATTGGCTTTCTCAATTCAAGTATGCCATATATATCATTCCTTGAGCTCATCTAGCTGCCGGACAAAGCATGTTGACTCACCTAACGAGCTCAATGTCAATCTCCGTTCTTCATATGGTGAGCTCCGTCCCTATCCTACATTTTACATATAACTTTTTATAAGTTTGATTTATCTGACCATCTCTTGGCTAGTATTGCTTATGTTGTTTATCTTGTCAGCCGTGTTTTTTGTGGTTCAATGTCTTCCACTCTTGAGCTTCGTACTTAGATTGATTTGGATTTTGTGGGGGTCACTTTTGATAGGAAGTCTATTATGTGTTTTTGTATTTTTCTTAGTGATTCCCTTCTTTCTTAGAATAGCAAGAAGGAAAAGCATATTGCTCAGTCCATAGCTGAAGCTCAGTATAGAACCATGGTTTAAGCAACGACTGAGTTTGTCTGGCTTTGATGGTTATTAGTTGACTGGGGTGTGGAGCTTTTTGCTCCTACTTCCTTATATTGTGATAACAAAAGTACGATTTATATTGCTAAGATCCCAGAGTTCCATGAGTACACCAAACATACTGAAGTAGATTGTCATTTTGTTTGATATGAATATTTAGTTGGGACAATCTCTCTTCCATACATCTTATCTTTTATACAACTTGCTGACTACTTTACCATGTCTCATAATGCTCATCGTTTCTCAAGCCTCGTTTCTAAATTCTTAATGGCTCGCTTGCAGCCATCACAAATTGAAGGGGGAGTGTGAAAATGTGTATATTCTCGTATATTTTATTTTCTTTGTTTATTAGATGGGATGATCTTTCATTGATATGTAGCTGTACTAGGGTATTTTCTTTTCTTTTTTTTATATCACACAGGCATTATAATGTAACCACCCATGTGTATATATGCGAGATTTTCTCCCACAAGTTGAATAAAGAAATAAAGATTTTTCATAAACACCATATTATTATTATTTTCAAATGAAGAATTTGAATTTTGTTTTATTCAACACTTAGATCATCATACTCTTTAAGAATTAGATGATCGCCTTTCAATCTTAGAGTACCATACATTCAAGCACATACAAAAAAAAAAATATTAGAAGAGGCTACGCAACGTCTATGGGCAAACATGAACAGTATTTTCACTCATAGGCTCGGCGCCGTTTGATTTTTTCGAACGGCGTGAATTAAAAGGCTGCATCGGCACTATTATGTGCTGTTACGTTAATGCAGCAGACATAGTAGGGCCAGTGTTGTTTTTGTACGTAAAATTCACGGGATTCCGCCACGACTCTCGTACAACTGTTGCGGTTTTTAAATATAAACCGCACCAGCTCTACGAGAGCCGTTGTAGGGCAAAAACAGTATTAATATTTGCCATTTTTAAGACTTTACATTCATTTTTTAGAAATAATTAGGAGGTTACATCCACAAGTTTTTGAAACCCCTAAAATACAAGATTGAATTTTACCTAGGGAAGCAAATGGGCACTATGATAGTTTCAAATGTCGGGCCCTTGCAAATGTCGTGCCGTATTGTGTATACCTTGGTGCGAAATTGACGGACCTTTATGAAATTTGTTAGTAAAACCCTGGCCAACACTTTTCGCCTAAAACCCGTTCCTTTACTACTGGAAACCCTACTTTCCCTTTTTCTTTTCTTTTTTATTATTCTTTTCTCCCCACTGACGTGTAGAGCATGAAACAAACGCTGTTCCAGTCTAGAGAGAGAAAGTTAAGAAACTCTAATTCTTAAAGATGTGTTCTCTTCGTTGAGTTTAATTTAAATGTAAATCATTTGAAAATGGAAAGAGTTTATGTAAGGTTGCAATCTTATAAAATGTAGAACTATGAATGTATCTGAAAATTCTATTGGAAAAGGTTGTTTTAATGTTGAAAAATTATTTAATTGAACATCTCAACATCGAGATGTATGATTATGAAAGAAAAAAAGATTTTGAGTCTAAAAAATAGTGAGTCTTACAGCATATTGTCTTGACAGTCCATTTTCAAAACTTTGATATGTTTATAGATCTACTTGATTATAATTATTTTTTAAGTTTAAAATTTTATAATTAAATATAAAAATAGATTTTGAGATAATTCTAAAAATACTTTACATCAAAATTATATGATATAATCAAATTGGAAGGTGCGTCTTAATTGGATTGTTTAAAGTTGCAACTTTTGGAAACGATGCCCTTTGAAAAACCAATCAAAGAATATAGTTTACTTTCGACCGTGGAGGAGTGAGAAACCCCCGGTTCAGCACGTAACTGTTAGTGTTCTCGACTAGAAACCGGCCGGGTCTGGCCCATTCCAGGTATAACCTGGGCCTACAACTCATGAAGCTTGCCATTTGGGCCTTGGGCTTATGTGGGCAGGGACAAATAAAGTCACCTAAGGAAAAAGTTAAACAAAGAGGGTTCGGCCGGGTTGGTCATGGCTTAGGCCTACCCTCCTTAGACTATATCAATGATTTAAAAAATAGATTTGTGACTAGGATTGGGCTTCGTAAAAACCAGTTTGGATCAATAAATCAGTGATTCAAATTGCCATTTTACCATGCTAAATAGTAAATTGGCCAAAAACTTATTTGGATCGGAGAATCAATGTTTTTACTTTAACAAATAGTTGGTTCTCTTCTAGACCCGAGCAGTTTCCTATATATTGACATAATCGGTACAGGGTGATTGGGCGATTTTGTGCCGACCCGACATTTTCTAAATCACTAAACTATGTTTTGTGATGCTGGCCCAAATTTTTGAAGACCGGGCCCTAAATTTGTAAGAGCCGGCCACCTGGGTCGGACCGGGCATCACTAATTTTCTTGTGTGTGGACATGCGCTTGAAATGACCGTGACAGCCGGTTTTCCGGTCACCTCTTGAGCGGACCGCCATGCATATATAACAGTGGGAAAATTGTTTCTTTTGCCTACAAAAGCCTGTGCTTTGACATGGGGGAGCGAACCGCCACAATGACTTCCCCATTTTATATGAAGGGAAACATCTCTTTCTCACTCCTCTTTTCCCATCTGAAACTTCTCTCCCTCTTTTCTCGCTAACCCCTTCTTTCATTTCTCTCCTTTACTTATGTGACCCTGCAAAAATAACCCAAAAAAGGAAAGGAAAACAAAACCCAAAGCTTTCTCAGTTTCTCTGGTTCGTTATCATTCTGCAAAAGCAATCATAAAAAGGAAAAGGAATTCAATCCTTTGGATTCTTCATCAGTGTCTACCTTTGAAGATATTCCCATTAAACAAACGCAATCTTGGGGTTTCTCTTGCTTTCATCTCTGTAGAGCAAACAAAAAGAAACCCATCAATCCTCTGTTATCTGTTGAAATATTCCCAAAAAGGAAAGGGAGGAAACCTATTAATCCCTCTTCATCTCAGAATGAAGAACCTCCATGGAAAAGGCAAAGGAAGGGTTCACCCCTCTCCTTCGACTACAACGCCTTTCGGTTCCTTACACAAAGAGGCTCTCCTTGTTCTCAAGGTTTTACCGGCCACCATTTTTGCTCTGTGCTCTGCTTTATTACCAGAAGAGAGAGAAGTGTTGGCTTATTTGATTGCGAGGTCGTCGAAAAATGAAGAAAAGAGCAAGTTCAAGCCGAGCCATGTTCATAGACCTGCATTCGATTGCTGTTGCTTTGAATGCTACACCAGTTACTGGATCAGATGGGATTCGTCGCCGAATAGAGAGCTTATTCACCAAGTTATCGAAGCTTTCGAAGAACATTTAGCAGGAAGAGAGGGTCAGAAAGGAAAAGGAAGCAATAAGGGGAAGAGCAAGAAGAGCTACTGCAAGGAAAAGAATACTCTTAGTGGGGAGTTGCAGGATGAGGGGAAGAGAGAGAAAGAGAGTGGGGAGTTGCAGGATGAGGGGAAGAGAGACGAAGGTGGGGAGTTGGGGGATGATGGGAAGAGAGAGAAATGGGGTGTGGAGATTCCAGAGGAAGGGAAGAGAGAGAAAGATGAGGAGGTTCCCGGAAAAGAGTGTAGGGTCGTCGGTGTTGATTTTCCTAGCAAGGGTTTGGTGAGGAAGGTGGTACCGGATTTGTTGGGGTTTTTGGCATCTCGATTGTGGACGGTTTGGGGTCCGGTGGAATGAAGAGAGAGAGAGAGAGGAAGACACTGAAGAGTGAAACCCCTGTTGGTAAGCTTTCGTTTTTTTTGGAAATATATTGTTTTTTTTTTTTTATGTATATCTTTTTGAGCAAGCAAACCTTATCTGAAGTAATGGCCTTGTGTTTCTTTCCGGCGAGTGAGTCGCTGGATAAAACTGTTTTTGCAAGCAATTGCCTTGTGTTTCTTTACGGCGAGTCGCCGGATAAACTCTTTCATCAAGCAATGGCAACATCCCCCTCCCTCTCTCTCTCCACTTTCTTTTTATTGCCACTTCCTCTCTCTCACCATTATTTCATCTTTTGCCATTTCCTCTCTCTATCTCCACTGTTTCATCTTTTTCCCATTTCTTCTCTCTCATCTGTTGTCCATTTACCTCTCTCGTACCACTGTTTATCCCTTTACCATTTCATCTCTCTTGTGTCTCATTGGGTTCGATCTCTAACTGGCCGGACATTCTAGTGGTTGTACCCTAGGCGAACTTGACTCGGAACCGCTTTATAGGGACTCGGAACTGGTCTAACCGGCCGGGTTTTCAGACGTCTGTGGGTTTTCTAACACTGCTCTGACACAAACACAATAATACTTTGTATGGAAATCCTTTGCCCCCCCTTGGGTCAATTTCTTTCCCACCCCACCCTCCCAAGTTCCCACCTCCCTCTTTTCCCTTCACCAACCCCCTTGTTTTTCTACTGTGTGGTTTGCAACCTTGAAAAATTCAATCAAGGAGCACCTCTAAATTTTATCATAAATATAATTTTGATATAAATTTTTTTTTTGGATGTTTTAGAATCTATTTTTCATTTTTAGTTATAAAATGTTAAACTCTACAAATAGTTAAAATCATGTAATATTGAAAATGACTGGTTCAATGTGACTTTCTTTTTCTGTTTTGGCTTGTATATGCCATATTATAGGGTTGTAAAAATAATGTGTTCTACTTTTACCCATTAATAAGAAATTCAATTCAGGTGGTTGTAAAATAATGTGTTATTTTTTTCCTATTAATGAAAAATTCGGGTAGGGTTTTTTCCGCCTCCCACCCAACCAACTTACCCATAAAAAATACACTATTTTGCGAACTCAAAATATTTATTTCTTTTCATATTGATATATGTCGGTCAATTAGATTGTTTTCCAACATCCGAACAACATTTTACGATAGATTTTTGTGCTTCCTTCTCGGTCAGGCCGCTCAGACAGTTGCACCCCTCTTTCTCACTGTACAAGGCCAATTTGTCCTCCTGACCACTATTTATTTCTCTTTGATTTCTAACAGTGGTCTCCTTGCGTGAGGAAGTGGGTCAATTCCCTGAGTTGGTTAATGAGTATTAGGGTTTAGGGTAGTGTTTGGGGGTTAACCCATAAAATAACATTTATCGGCGTGGTCCGAATATTGAATGATTTTAAAATTCGAGGTTATTGTCAGAAAGGGACTTTTCTTAATTAGGAGTTGTTGGGATTTGAAGATTATTACTCGAGATGATCTCCCCTTTTGAAAGCGATTTTCTTTTGAATTTGGTGTTTGGTCTAGACCCTGCATCTTTCTCTCACCTTTTAATTTATTTATTTTACACTGAGGTGGCTTGATATTTTCGATGAATAGCCCTCCGAATGAAACTTGGCCAATGATTTGTTTTAAGATGTAATTATCCTTATGCATGATTATTCCTACCCACCACTCTTTTTCTAATAAAAGTTATAATTTTGGAAAAGTTTATATCGAGTCCAGGCTCTAAACAATCAAATTAAAACTTACCTCAGAACTTTCACTAGAAAATGTGGTTTGATGCTCAAATATCTTCAAATTGATCATCTTGACATCAAGATATATGGACATGATTTCAATTTTTTATAAATCTGTTCAATCTATATTATTCTTTAAGCTTTAAATTTTATAATTAAAGATGAAATTTTATTTTAAGGCCATCACGAATATTTCTAATATTGAAACCATATTTTTCCAAACTATTTGAAGGTGGGCTCTAATTTGATTGTTTAGAGCTTCGGCTCTATAGAAACCATATCCATTTTGTTAATCCGAGCTTTTATCTCAACTATTTCGAATCCAGGGCGATTTTTATATTTCGAATCCAGGGCGATTTTTATTTTGTACCCTTAGGGAGACTATATGTTATAACTTTCGTAAACATGAATTTCAAAATATTTTCAACGAAGAGAAGCCTTAGCAAAATTCAAGAGAGAGAAGGCAAAGGAGTAAAGTTTGACAAGACCTCTATTACCTTTGAAACCTCTTCTTCTCATGTTGATGGCTTTTAGGAATAGGATACTTGTTGCACCGGGCGGTCACAATTATTTAGAACCCTCCGATGTGAAGTTTGATATTTTGGGTGCGTAACAAAGTTGGTGAAATTTTTTTTTTTGGAGTTTGAATTTCATATTCAATTATCAAGATTAATTGGGACCACTTTGTACAATAAGTAAATGGTATTATTGTATACTTTTTCTTTAGGGTACATTTGTTTTGCTTGAAAATATTTTTTGGAAAATAAAAGAATTCTTTCATGTGTTAAGTGTAAGAATATTTTCACACATGTTGTTCAAGTGCATCTTTACGCTCCAATAGCGTGAAAATATTTCCAAGTTATCCAATTATCAAGATTAATTGTGACCGCTTTGTACAGTAAGTAGGTGGTTTTATTGTATATTTTTTCTTTAGGGCACATTTTGTTTTGCTTGAAAATATTTTTTTGGAATATGAAAGAATTCTTTCATGTGTTAAGTGTAGGAATATTTTTACACCTGAGGTTCAAGTGCATCTTTACACACTAATTAGCGTGAAAACATTCCCAAGTCTAAACACGTGAGGAATATTTTTTACGTAAATATATTTCCCGGCGAGCCAAATATGGCTTATAGTAGGCTACAACGTAAAGTTGGTTCTCACTTTATCTCAAGGACGAGGTAGTAATTCGTTCCAATTTTGATAGATCTTCATTTCCCAAAATTAAGCAAATCCGGTGTGTGGCTTATGTCTCCCGGTGAATGTTGGTTGTAAGTCGTATTTCAAGTTTGGTGCTCTGTTCCTAATGTGGGACATTTTCAAATAGGAAAATCCACTTACAATCTTTTTTCCAGCTGTATAGAGTAAAAGTTCTCGTGACAAAATACTAGAAATATAATGCTAAATTCAATGCTTTTTTTTATGGGAAAAAGTTTATATTAGGTTGCAACTTTAAAATGTAGAATTACATATGCACTTCATAAATTCGTCCGAAAAGGTTGCTTTGAGGGAAATTATCACAAATATATTTTACTTTCGTCTATTTTGAAAAAGTTTATTTGAGAGAAATTATCACAAATATATTTTATTTTCGTCTATTTAGAAAAAAAAGACTTTTCACTTTCATAAACTTCTCTCACACTCTTTTTCTTCAATTTCGTTCTTTTTTTTTTTTTTTTATCAAAATTATCTTTACGGTAGTCGTATTACCGTCAAAACCTTTTTTCTTCAATTTTAACCCTTTTTTTTTTATCAAAATATCCTTCAAAAACTAAAATGTTATATCGTATTTTAAATATCGTAAAAACTAACCCATGTTTTTTGGCATTTTAATTGCTGTAAAAACTAACACATGTTATACGATACTCGAAATGCCGTAAATCCTTTTCTACTACCAATTGGGTTTTAGAGAGAGAAATAGAGTTTTGAGGGAGAGAGATGGTGATATGAGAGAGAGAGAGAGTTTTAGAGAGAGATGGAGTTTAGATATGATGTCTTTTTAGTGTTTGTTTGAGTCGTAAATTTATGATCAAAGGGGTCTAAAGGGTTGTTAGATAGAAAAGATGGCGACCTTTTACTTACAATTAATGTTTTCAATTCTTGTGTCTTATGAGCTATGGAAGTTCAAAATAGGAGGCAAGGGGATATTTTCCTGTTTTTTTATGGCAACTTTTACTCCTAAACAAACTTTTATAGCAAATCCAACCATCCATTTTGAATGGAGGGTTAAGATTACCCCAATCACAATGCCACGTCTCTATACTATTTTATTTTTAATTTTTTTTTATAAACTATTTTCACACCAAATTTTGGACGTCAATTCCTCTATTAAACTCCCACTAGCGAAAAATATAAAAAAAAAATATTTTCAATGATAAAATAATCTTCGGAAAGATTCAAGGGGTATTTTGATCATTATATTTTATCGAAACTTATTTTTAATATTTTTTATAGGTGCACCCCAATGAGAAGATGACACGTACCAAATTTCTTATTAATACAATTTGTATAAAAAAAGCTAAAAATAAAATACTTTGATATGTTGGATATAAGATCATACAGTGAGTGGCTCTCTTGATTAAAATTGGACGGCTGGATGATATGAGGAGGATAGAATTTATATGCTGTAGGAAAAGCATATAAACCTTTTCCGAAAAAATGTTGGTTGAGGAGAAATTGTCAAGAAAATTAAATCTCGGGCTTCTTCTTTTATTCCTATATAAAACCCCATCAAAATTTAGTTGGTAATTTCGGCTGCCGAAATATGTTGAAATACTGGCGAAATTTGGGTAGTTGGCTGAGGGGATCCGAATGCATATTTCTGTTGCCGAAATATATTGAAATACCGGCAAACTTTAGTTAGTTGATCTGAATGCATTTGTCCGAACATGGGAGATGCAGAAAGAGAGGGGATTGGATGGGTCCTGACAATTAAAGTACGAGCGCCACTCTTCATTTCAGCAAACCCTCTCAATGCGCGGTAGTACGGCTTACACCTTATCTTAATGCACGCACATGCTATATGCCATTGCCATTGCCATTGCCATTGCCATGGGTATTTCTACAGTCTACCATATTGGTGACTGGGATGAGCTAAGAGAGAAGAGAGAGAGGATGAAGAGTGTTTTCAATGAGAAAATATCATTAAAGAAGCCCTACCATATCACTAAACGGTTCAAATTGTCCCTAGGTATTATATTGTTTTTAGTTCGATACCTCCTCAATTTTTTTAAAAAAAATTAAATGACCTAAATTATCCTTGTCTAGTATTTGGATCGGGAATTTATTTTAATAATTTGACCTAATGACAAAAATACTTCTGCTTGTTTCACATTGCTAATAGTGAACAATATGTTCCTTATTTGTGATGTAGATCAATTAGGGATATTTTCATTATTCTTAGTCTTAGATATCAAATTATGGAAATGTCTTTCATTGCCCCGCCTTCCAAATGCCAAACAAGGGTAATTTGAATATTTTTATTTTAAATTTATTTAAAGAAGTTATCTAAGCGAAAACAAAAGAAACAAACGTATATCTTTAAGAGAAATTATCCTATAGGATCTTTCCCCACCCATATGTGTAAGACCCCAACGGATCACCATTAAATTTGATACGGATCTCTAAAAAAAGCAAGTTTCATGCAATAACTTTTTTAGATATCTGTACCAAATTTAATTGTAATCCTTTGGAGTCCTATACACGTGGGTGAAGGAGGGTCTTATAGGATCATTACTCCATCCTTAAATGTTAATAGAGATAATTTAATCCCTTTAAATTTTGTAAGGGTTTTACCCAATATTGTCGGATTTTCTTTAGTGTCTTTGGTGAGAAAAATGGAACAATAAGTGCTTTGGCAAATTCAGATGAAAACTTCATGTCTTTTTTTTAAAAATTTAATATAAATAAATTAGATATTCATATATAAAATATATACAAATAATGGAAAACTTTTAAAATAAAAAATATATATACATAAACAAAATATATTTATATAGCTATTTCTTTACTGGCCAAAGCAGACGCAAAGCAAACCCCGAAGCGGTCTGAATCTGACTAAAGCAGCTTGAAACGATCCAAAGCGGCAGCGCCAGACTTCGCTTCTCTACGGTTTTTGCCTAAAATCCGAAAGCTTCAGCCAAAACAAAGTGAATTTGATAACATTGGTTTCGTCCTCTTGAATGATATTTACCAGCTTTAAGGTATTTTCAAAATCAAAGGAATCGGGTACTCCGGGCTTCTAAATCGAGAGAATTGAGTGATTCTCATTCTTTCTTTTTTTTTGGATAAGTCAATGAGAAAGGCAGACCCCTATTAGTTTTTTCAAGTAGTTTAAGAGTTAGTTTTTTTTAATATATTAATAAAATAATATTAATGGTAGGAATGAAAAACACAATGCAGAGTAATTAAAGTCTCCAATTGCTACCACCACAATGCCAACCCATTTCTTGTTTTTTCGGGATAGCATAGAAGTGACTCTTCCAAAGAGAGATGTTACCCATTACTATGAAGTCATTTTTTCCTCTACCTCACAGCCATGGAGATGCGTTACCTAACATTCCGGTACGGAAGTCCAGCCGCTACATAAATAGCGTTGTAATGGGTTGGGCGCGAGGATAAAAGAAAAGGAAACATATTAAATAAATTAGAAAAATTAAATAAAAAATAAGTAAGAAGATAAATAAATGAAAATAAAGGATAAAAGCTTATAGCCACTAAAAATAAACAAGTTTGGAATCCATTCCAAAAAGATCTTTTCACGACACTCAAAATAAATTTTTTTTTTTCCATTTTTTCCCGTACACTTACATATTTATAGAATAAAACCTTAAAATCTAACTTGTTCCCTAAGAAGCTATAATCAATTTAATTTTTAACAAATCATCTTTAAATAATTAAATTTTCAATTCTATCCCTCAATTTTCTATAATAAAGGAAGATAATGTACCCTAAAAGAAAGGTAGATTTTAAATATTTCCCAACATAATATTATTTTCCTAAAAAGATAAAAAAAGAAAAAGAAGAACTTAATTGCATCATTTATTTTCCAAAAGAACTAAACTAAAGAACAAGAAAATCGACCTCAATATTGTTGTTGTCATTGTATCCTTTAAAGGCCATTTGAATGGTTGGCGCATCATTTGATCTCAACCTTGTTATGCTTATCGAATCCTTTAGAGGCCATTTGAATAGTTGGTGATAATTTCCCACCATTTGCTTGGGTAATATGTCTTCTTAAACAAATTACTTAATCAAATGATTAATGTGCGACTTGTAGTAGAACTTCAGGATGTCGAGTGTGATCTTAATATCTCTTTGGGACTCCTCATGAAATATATGAGATTAACTAATACTAAGATCATGTAGACGTTTCTTAAGTTTTGGTTCTTTCCTCAAAATTTGTTTTGATCAAGTATCCTGAGTTGATCGTGAGCTCCATTCATCATCAATGTGTTATTTGGTATTGTATCTAGAGGATTACAAATACCCTCTTCTCGGTGATCGATATTTTATGGGTGTTGCAATCATAGATTTATTTCACCTATTTCCCTCCAAAGTTCACCGACCTCTCTTTAAATTCCATGGATCTTTACTTAAATATCTTCCATAGATTAATTTATACCTATTTTAATTTATTGATTCACAACCTCCATGATTACTGCCATTTTGATTCATGGATCTTCTGAAACACTGATACCAATTAATATAAGAAAGACATTTATGTCTGGAAGAAAGGATGAGATATTATACTTTTTATTTGGGTATGCCATGGAGTCCATCCCTGAGGTTGTGGTTCCTATCTCAAAATTTTGCTCATTAAATATGGGATCGTCGCATAGAGTTCATCGTGTAGCTTGATTCATCCCTTGGGCATTCTTTGATTTATTTCACCAATATCTCCTTGAAGTTGGTGGAACACAACTCGAATACCTTCCAAAGATTGATTTATGATTTTTTAAATTTGTGGATTAACAACCTCCATGGTTTGTGACAATATATAATTGACTGTAAGAGCAGGTTTTAGAGTTATTGTGATGGATGTATCTTCTTAAACTCTCGTACAAATTAATGCAAAAAATGACATGGACAAAAATAAATAAATTAAATCAAAAAAATTTAAAATAAAGGCGAGATATTGTACCCTCTCTTTAAATCTGCAAAAGACTTCACCCCGACAATCCTTTCACAAGACTCAAAATATATTCTTCTTCTCTTATCTAATTTTTTTTTGTCTAACATTTACATATTTATATAAGATAACTTTAAAATATAACTCGTTTCTTAAGAAACAATAATCAATACTAAATTATAACTATTAAGTTTTAAAAAACTAAACTTCCAATTATACCCATAGATTTTCTACATCAAAACAAGTTCCAGACTAGGGCAATAGCTGGTTTGCATCGTAAACTAGGGCAATAGCTGGCCAAGATAGAGCTTGGCCCAAAGTACGTTCAACTTGATTTGGGTTGAACGGGCCAGGATGGCCCTACATGGACTTGGGCCGACTCGGGCTAGGCCTAGGCCGTTTTAATCTGACCACACTGTTGGGTGAGTGCGGCTATTAAAGGCCTTATGAGTGCTTATAAAATAAAATGATATAATTGACCATGAACTCAGAGGGAGTGTGGTGCCTCATGAACCATACTAAACAAACGACATTTGCTGATACCGGACAATACTTGACGGTCTAGGCCAGTCAGTTACGAAAAACCCATGTTACCTGGGTATAGAATATAAACTGATAAGGGTTATAATGGGTCATCCCTTAATGAGGTTGGAGTAAGCCTGGATGAGTGAGCCGAGGGATTGTGTGACCATTGTGCGTGATAGTGGCTTTCAGATATAGGAGCCAAAACCTCATCCATGTACCATCATATGTCATGCATATTGATAGAACGTTTCGGAAAAGCAAGCCATCTTTCATGGTGAAGCGTATGCATATGCAAGAGATACCCCTATACTCCATAGGAGCTGTGGTCGCATCAGATCTAGGTGACTTTGACATGTCTCTAGGGGAGAACCTGAAATCCACAAATTGGGATTGCGACCCCTTGGCTCATTGGCCAGACTTTGGTGACCCACTAATGAGCCCCTGCATAGATTGTGGGTCATGTAAAACACTTGGTCGGTTTGATAAAGCAAATGTGGTCTGTAGTCTACAGTTAAAGGTGAAGTGCCCTAGTGTTTGATTGATTTAATTCCTACACCATATGGATCATTTTCCCGTCAAATTAATTTAATCATGTTTGTTTTATGATATATATGATTTTTAGAATTATTAGTTGAATTTTTCTAGATCTCTGAATATTTTATTTATCAAATTTGAATTTATAAAGTCAGAGATATTAATTTTACATTGATTTAAATATTCAAATAAATTTTAAAATTATTTTATTGAGTTTTTGAAAACATTTAAAATTGCATGGGGGTTCATTGTGTATATGGGCCCACCATGGCCTAGATGGTGGGGCCCATAAGATCCTCTCATGGGTGGCACTCCCCACCCATTTAGAAGCTTTCTATTTTTGTGACAAGTGATTTTGGCTTATAGGTCAAGTTGCTATGTGTTTTAGAAAGGTATTGGCTTGAGGAAGCTTTTAATAAATTTTTGAAAAGCATGAGAAGGCTTGTGCATTATTTTGGTATGCTCAATATTATATTTGGAATTACTTTATTTAATTTCTATTGATGGGAAAATGGTTTAAGAAATGAGGATAAATGTTCTAGCACCTTTCATAATGTTGATGGTCCATCTATGCAACGGACGACTCAAATCTCTTACCCCACAAGTCACCCAGCTCAAATCTCTTACACCACAAGTCACCCAAAATCAATGGGTCATATGCAATCTCACAAGAATATACAAATCAAGAAAAACCCAAAGGAACCCTAACATTGTTCAAAGCCTATAAAAAGGGGATGGTCTCTACCCAAAATCTCTACACCTTATCTCTTGTACCTAATTCTCGTCTTTCTCTCTCATATCCCACAAAAGGACACACCCCACTTAGAATTTCTCTTTCTTAAAAAAAGTTTCTCTCTCTCATGAAAGCCCAAAAGGCGGCACTTCCCACTCTCCCATCACACACCCCACTTAGAATTTCCCTCTCTCTCTTAAAAAAAGTTTCTCTCTCTCATGAAAGCCCAAAAGGCGGCACTTCCCACTCTCCCATCTTTAAGATCTTTCTGTCTCACATTGTGAAAGAACCTGAGGGCTTAGGTTATGGAGTTCTTCTCTCTTCCATCTCTCAACTATGAATTTATGGTTAATGGTTATAGGGTGTACCAAAAAGATAATCCATCTCTCTTAAACTAGGTTGCTAAGGGGATTCACTTAAGGGTTTGAGATTTATGATTACGGAATTCATAGTTCCATTAGATGGCTTAGCTTAAACTTGCTTTTCCGGTTGAGATTGAAGGTTGGTCGTTGATCCCGCACCATCAGATAGTGGTGACCCGGTGTCGGGTGTAAGAAGCCCAGCTAAGGTAATCTCTGGTACTCTCTTTTTGTTTCTTGTCATATTTAATTATATTATCTTTATATTCCCAAGCATAAAAATTGTAGATATTTTTTTTTGTTTAAAGAAAATTAGTTTAATGACATCAAGGTTTTTAAGATTTTGGATTTGTTAGTTTTATTTTCTTTGAAGCAAGAGGTATTGTAATAAGACTACTTGTAAATAATTTTTGTCACAAGAAAAGAAAAAAAAAAAAAGAAAAAGAGGTGAAAAGAAAAATAAAATAAAAAATTATTTTTACCGACAAGATCGCATTAGTCTTTCTTTCACACACCCATACGGAAATTCACATAAGTCTCTCTCTCTATAACCAAACCCATAAAGAAGTCCATAAAATATACACATTCTCTCTCTCACACACATTATTACTTAATTTTATTGCTATAAAGGGAATTACAATTTGAATCATACTAACAAGCTCTCACTTATAACAAGATTTTGCCAACCCTCACCAAATTTAGCTAACTCCGTATGCAACCTCATTAACCTCTCTATATACATGCATGAATCATACTACCATCAATCTACATGAGTCCACGATTTGCATCCACAAAGAACAAAATATCCAAGGCAGCCAAAACTCCTTATTGCACTGATTAATGACATTTAGAGAATAGCCTTTTAACTATAATAATGTTGGGTTCATGTGGCCTTTAAAGGCCATATGAGTGCTTGTAAAATGAAATGATATAGTGGAACATGAACTCAATGGGAGTGTGGTCCCTTGTAGACTATACTAAGCAAACAATGGTTTGCTGATACCGATCTGTACTTAATGATCTAGGTCAGCCGGTTGGAAAAAACCCATATTACCTGGGTATGAAGTACAAACCGATGAGGGTTTATGGGTTAACCCTTGATGAGGTCGGAGGACATGCCCGGATGAGTGAGCCGAGAGACTGTGTGACCCTTTGTGTGTAATAGTGGCCTACAGAGACAGGGGTCATAACCTCATCCATGTACCATCACACGGCATGCATATCGATATATCGTTCGGAAAAGCCATAAATCTACCTTTTAGGGTGAAACGTATGGATGTACGCGAGATACCCTATGAGCTATAGAGTTATGGTCGCATAAGGTCTTGGTGACCTTGACTTGTCTCTAGGGAAATACCTGAAATCCGCAGACTGGGATTGCGATCCCTTGGCTCATCGGCCGAACTTTGGTGACCCGCTAATGAGCTTGGACTGTGGGTCATGAAAAATACTGGGTCGGTCTGATAAAGCAAGTGTGGTCTGTAGTCCACAGTTGAAGGTGGAGTGCCCCATGATTGTTGATTCCTAAACCATATGGATCATTTTTCCATCAAATTAATTTAATTGTGTTTGTTTTATGATGAAAATTATTTTAAGATTATTATTTGAATTTTTATGAACGCCTGGATATTTTATTTATAATTTTTGGAATTATAAAATTAAAGACATTGATTTTACAATTGTTTAAATATTCAAATAATATTCTAAAATCTTTTGATTAATTTTAAATATATAAAAATATCATAGGGGCCCATTGTGCATATGGGCCCGCCATATTTTTAGAAGGTAGGGCCTATGAGTGCCTCCCTTGTGTGGCACGCCCCACCCATATCTTTTCTATTTTTTGGTGATATGACATGTGGCCATATGGTTGGAAGATATTGACTAAATATTGATTTGATATATCTTTGAAAGATTTTGTGGAAAGATTGAGTAGACTTGTACTATTTTATGTATAATATTTTAATTAGATTTAATTTATTTAATTTCTATTGATGATAAAATGGTTTAGGAAAGGGGGATAATGGTTCATGCACCTTCCATAATGTTGATTATCTATCTATGGAATGGATGGTTCAGATTTCTCACCCAACAAGTCACCCTTGATCGACGGTCTATGTTCAAGACGGTCTATGTGTAATCTCACAAGAAAAGATAAGCCAAAGAAAACCCTAAGAAACCTAATCTTATTTAAAGCCTATAAAAAGAAATTGTCTCTATCCAAAATCTTTACACCTTATTTTTTTATTTCTCTCTCTTAAGAAAATCTCTCTCTCATGTTTGATCTCTCTCTCCCACATTGTGAAAGAACCTAAGGGTTTAGGTTATGGAGTTTCTCTCTCCCATCTCTCAAATATGGATTTATGGCATAGTAGTGACTCGGTGTAGGGTGTAATAAGACCGGTTGAAGTAATTTTTGACACTCTTTCTTTTGTTTCTTGCAATCCTTCTTTTTGTTTCTTACAATCTTATCTTTTATTTTCAAACATAGTGTATAGTTGTTTCAATGGCATCAAGTTGTTAAGATATTGGTTTTATTGTTATGCTAATTTTATAAGTGATCTTTTGCCCGAACCTAGTGTGAAATAGGCCATTTCCACACAAGCAAGCCGATCATGAAGGAGAAAACAATAAGCTAATTCTACTGTGAAACTTTCGGCCTCCCATATCAGTTTGTCTTCTGCATTTTTTGAAATGTAAACTCATTCAAAATGCCTGTCAACTGAGAAATAATCTCATTAGAGACTCTATTATAAGAGCAATTAAGATTCTAAACGACTTCTAGAGCCTCTTCTCGCATATAGCTCAACGACCTTCACCTGTGTATGCAAAATCGTCTCAAATAACTCAGAATAAACATGTTTTAAAGGCCATCCGCGGAAATTGAATCCTATCATCCCACCCAATTATCCACCAGCCACTGATTCACAGTAGACCGTGGTACGCCATATCCAAAATCGTCTCAAATAACTCAGAATAAATATGTTTTAAAGGGCCTTCCGCCGAAATTGAAACTTATCACCCCACCCAATTATCCACCTGGTATAATTTTCAGCCACCGATTTCCAGTAGACCTTGGTACGCCATGTAGTGAAACCCTCAAATCAAACCAAAACCAGCTCAATAACCGAATGTGATTAGAATCTATGTAGGTCTTATAGAACAGCAGAGTACCAATTGAAGAACCCAAAATGTATTGGCCCTGAACGAGACCAATGCCCCTAGACTTAGCATAATCCAATTTGAGGGTCAGATGAGAGTTTGGCCCAGTGATAATGCCAGGTTTCGGGCCGTGGAATCATTCTAAAAGAAAGAGTTCCATATACTCGTGATACTTCTGAGTGCACCCAAAATCTTGACCTTGATCTTCCAAGTTTATTTCTCTCTTTGAGTTCAAGGTGTAGTGTTTAGTTTGCTGTCTTCATCAGAGAGAGAGAGGCAGAGGCAGAGAGAAAAAGAGGGAAAAGGGGAAAAAGTTGGGCTAGGCTAAAGAGAGAGACGACACACGAATAAGAAATGGAGAGCGAAAGGGTGGGAGCAAGCTATTGTGCGGCGAGCTCGCTGCTGTGCATTGAGAGAGAGACGCGCAAGCCAGAGGGCTTCTTCTGAGACATAGAAGGCAGAGGTGGGTGGTTGAGAAAGAGAGACGCCCAAGCCAGAGGGCTTCTACTGAGACATAGAAGGCAGAGGTGGGTGGTGGAGAAAGAGAGACGCCCAAGCCAGAGGGCTTCTTCTACTGCAACCAAAGAGAGAGAGAGACGCACAAGGTAGAGGGGGAGAGAGAGAGGGGTGGGTTGGTATGTGGTATTGTCAAGTGAGAGAAGAGGTCACTCGGGCTGTCAGGGTTGGGTAGGGTGTTTCAATTCAGTTTTGAGAGTAAAGTCAGAAAATCAAGAGCGTCCATTTTGCCAGTCGATAAGGATCCCACACCCATGTGTCTCCTGCTCCAAATCATCACCAATAAGTTTGAGTCAAATCCAACACCTATATTATAACTTTTTTAATAGTCAAATCCAACCTACTTTATATACCTTCTCTTATCCAACCCTCCATTCTAAGTGAAAGGTTAATATTGCATCACTAATAATGTCATGTCTCTACTTTATTTTATTTTTAATTTTTTTCTATAAATTGTTTTACATCAAAATTTGTACGTCTAATCGTCTACTGAACTCGCATTAGTGAAAAATATATAAAAAAAATTTCAATACAATAAAATTATCAAAATACTCTTAAAAGTTTCAAGAGAAATTTTGATCATTATATTTTATCGAAAAAATATTTTTAATATTTTTTTACAGGTGCACCCCGATGAGAAGATGACATATACCAAATTTCATATTCATACAATTTGTATAACAAAAACTAAAAATAAAATATTTTAAGATGTTGGATTTAAGATCAAACGGTGAGTGGCTCTCCTGATCAAACTTGAAACGTTGGATGATAGGGGAAACATAGATCGTCTATGTTGTAGCAGAAGTATAGAAACATTTCCCATTTAAAATATCCCTAGACAAAAAGTTACTAAAGTATAAAATAAAGGTATCTAAATGTCAAAAAATGTTGAGGTTTTAAAAGGTATACACCACCAAATGCTGTAATCTAACAAAACCATATATATATATATATATATATATATATAGTGTTGACAATACGAACGAGTAGTACGTAGATATAGACGTAAAACGTTAACGTGGTACTACAGAACTAAACCACGACCGTACTACACTCCGTCTCTAC